>OU426857.1:4496453-4526453 GCA_911387685.1 Dolichovespula media | reverse complement strand
TAACACGTTAATAGTGAGAAAGAAACAACTGGGAAGACTCGTCGATAATGTTGAGAACGTATAACAGAAAGAAAAACATACCTTCGACAATGGATTTCGTGTTTGAATGGAAAATTTCAAAGGCGACAATGAATTTCACGAATCATCGATAATAATCAAGAGCCGTGTAAAAGGGACGTATGAACGAACGAGAGCACGCGGCACAATTTGCGCGCTCTGCAAAAGCGCGGGAATAATTATCAGGCAATTTATATCCTGCCGGTGCCGCCATCTCCACCCCCCCCCACCTCCGCCGCCTCCGTTACCATCACCACTACCACCACGACCACCACACCACCATCGCCGTCGCCGTCGCCGTTGCCATCGTTGCTAATTTATAATTCATAATTCATAATTTTCGAACGTTCGTGCGCGTCCGGAAAGGTCGGCCGCCATTTGGGGGATGAGATTACAAATCGACGTCATTGTTACCAACTAGGTATATGTGTGTGTATATACATATATATCTATACATATATATATATATATATATATATATATATATATATATATATATATATATACATATCGTTTCTTCATTAAATTTACGTCGTTGGTAACTACCTTATTATTAATTAACGTGTGTTGGAGAAAGCTCATAGCTATTAGAAACACGAACACCTTATTTCTGGATTCCCTTTAATAATTATTTCAAATTATTCTACGTATTATACCTACTTATTTCTAATCCATTCATTTTTCATTAACGCCGGTAGCTAACAATAAAAATATTATTTGATTATAAGGCGAGAAAGTATCTCTGAAATTATTAAAATATTTGTGGGAAGGGGATAAAAAAATTCTTTCTTCTTCCTTTTTTATTTCTTTTTTTTTTTTTTTTTTTTTTTAGATGAGTAATTTTTTTTACTTAGAATTATATTTGCTAAATCAAGTATTGTATATTAGAGTTTCTATATTACTATTATTATTATTATTATTATTATTATTATTATTATTATTATTATTATTATTATTATTATTATTATTATTAGTATTATTATTATTATTACCATTATTATTATTATGTAATTTATTATGATTTATGAATAAAATGATTAATAATTATTTGATAAATTTGTTTTACTTTATAGATTATGGGTAATCTAATTTTTGTAATTTCTTTCTTCGTTTTTTTATTTTCATTCTTCCTCATAGAACATATATTAACGACACAATTTAATAGGACTAAAAGAATAAATGTATTATTATTTCTCTCGAGTATCACTTATAAATAAGACAGGGATTAATTCAAAAATAATATATCCGAGTTGCTGAGTGATCATAAAAAAAAGAAGAAATATTCTTACCGAGCAAAACGTTAAAGAGAAAACATAAAAAAGGTCTTTGCCTTCTTTGACGAGATTAAATTTGAAAACTGGAATTATTACAAATTCTAAATAATATAACGAATTTGTAGAAACTAGACAATAAATGGATAAAAAAAAAAGAAAAAAGAAAGAAAAAAGGGAAACTTGGAATAAAATTTTACAAATGATCTAAAGTTTCTCTCTCTCTCTCTCTCTCTCTATCTCTCTCTCCCTTTATCTATCTATCAAGCTATCTATCTTCTATCTCACCGTGAATTTTCGAAACAAAAAAAAAGAATCGATACGAGTGTATCAATGCTGAGAATGTTTATGGTGGTCTTTTCGGATGCTGTAGAAAAGAGCTCGTTTTATAACGCAGGCCAAGTATCGTTAAAACGACCATACTGTTAATCCGTAAATATCCTCGGTGGTAATATACCTTCGTAAAGTGTTTTTCACGACTACGATACGGTCGTTGGAAAAGTACAGCCATTTTACGGAGGATACAACATGGCGTTGCTACGGAACGAGTAACTTTTTCGATCCCTTCCATTTTACATCCCCCTTTTCTCTCTCTCTCTCTCTCTCTCTCTCTCTCTCTCTCTATCTATCTATCTATCTATCTTTCTTTCTCTCTCTCTTTGTCTCTCTCTTTTTCTTCCCTGAGATAATAAAATGTAAATAGGCGCAACCTAGCTTGAAAAAAATCCATATAATATTAAAAAAAACAAAAAAGAAAAATTAATAAGTATAATAAATATATAGCACAAAAATATATATTAAAGAGAAAAATTTAGGATTTCTTTATTTCAAAAAATTCATAAGAATTTCCATTCGACGTTTATTATTTATATAATAATAATAATAATTAATATTATTATTATTATTATTATTATTATTATTATTATTATTACCGTTATTATTGTTATTATTGAAATAATGTTTGGAGTGTAAAACAATTGTTTTCATTTACCGTTAAATAGTACGTAAAACTAAATTAATGTACATCTAAAAGGTTCGATTGAACGGATCTAAAGCGCGTTTGATTTTAATTTCAAGGAAACGCTTACTCAACGTTCGATAGTCTCTACAACACTTTGAAAACTACTTCGATCTTCAACAGGAACCCTCTTTTACGGGCTTACGAAAGCAATATTTTTCTAACGAAACGATAAAACTGTTCTCGTGACGAGGCGACATCTTTTAGAAAGAAAGAGTGAGAAAGAGTGAGAAAGAGTGAGAAAGAGTGAGAAAAAGAGAAAAAGAGAGAAAGAGAGAAAGAGAGAGAGAGAGAGAGAGAGAGAGAGAAAGAGAGAGAAAAAGAATGCTTTGCTCGCTAATGTTAAGAAAATTGATCCGGAAAAAAAGTTATATTATAAAAGAAATGAAATTAAAAAAAAAAGAACCGAATAACAATAATGATAATAATAACAACAATAATAATAATAATAATAATAATAAAATAAATAAAAATTTTACGACACGTTCTGCGATCTTCTTCCGTTCGGACGAAATTACGAACGTTTCTATAATGGAGAATGTCACGTATTACGAGCAGAGAAGTAGTTACCGTAATGGAAACGTGAGGTAAAGCGAGCATACGAGAGAGAGAGAGAGAGAGAGAGAGAGAGAGAGAGAACAAAATACACAGAAACAAAGCACAGACCGCAGGAAGGCAAACGAGTCCATGTGTATGGTTTAAATCCGCCTTGGCTTTGTACGATTTGAACATTCGAAATCGGATTGACGGGAATTCTGACGTAACGAGCAGTTATTTCCCGTTAAAACCATAAGAGATTAGTAAGCCCATGTCTACTTTTGGCCCTACAATAAAAGATCATTCTCTCTCTCTCTCTCTCTCTCTCTCTCTCTCTCTCTCTCTCCTTCTATCGCTCTTTGTTTGTTTTCAATTCAATAATTAAGATGAATCGAATGAAACTAAATAAATTTGGATTTTTGAATTTTTGTTTGTATATACGTATGTACATATATATTTCTTTTTCATTCCGATTGTTTTATACAAAAGAAAAAGTAGGAGGTAAGAAAGAAAGAAGACATTCAGTTATACTTAAAATGTTGTCAAATTCGTTAAAATGCATATTTTACTACTCTTAGTACTACTACTACTACTAATGCAACTACTATTGAACTGCTACACTACTACTACTACTACACTACTACTAATACTGCTACACTACTTCTACTACTACTTCTACGAATAATAATAATAATAATAATAATAATAATAATAATAATAATAATAATAATAATAATAATGTCAGGTTATATTTATTGTGCAGCTTGAGAAAACTTAGAAAGGAATTTTATTAGAACGCTTAAGGAAGTATCGGTCCGGAGAAGAAGAGACAAAAACAGAAGAGGTAAGGAGGAAGAAACAGAATTGTACCGCAAGCATAGATTGGAAAATAACATTTAACAATAATAGTAATAATAATTTTATTTTTTATATTACACACACACATATATATATATATATATATATATATATATTGAAAGATTCATAATAATAATAATAATTTATATAATAGTAAAGATGAAATCCAACTATTCGATATATCCAAATTGAAACATATTACACTATTACAGTTACCTTAAAATTGTGTAGAATATAAAAGCCAACAGTTACCTTGTAATAACGTGAAAAATTTAATTGGTTTGAAAAAGTGAGTTTGAAAGTTTGAAAAAGTGAACAAAAGGAAAGAAGAATCATTGCACTTTCTCTCTCTCTCTCTCTCTCTCTCTCTCTCTCTCTCTCTCTCTTACTCTCTCTCTCTCTCTCTCTCTCTCTCTCTCTCTCTCTCTCTCTCCTTCTTTCTCTTTAGCAACACATAAACGACTAGGCAGATCACAGCCCACGACGAGACAGTCGATCCTTTCTGTGCTTTCGTCCTGTGTAATCAAAGCCCGATTCGCTTTGACCGCATTTTTTTTCTTTCTTTTTTTTCACCAAACTAACACAAAGCGAAAAGAGAGAGAGAGAGAGAGAGAGAAAGAGGGAGAGTTAGGGGCAGAGAAAGAGAGAGAGAGAGAGAGAGAGAGAGAGAGAAAGAGACAAGCGGCGTTCGTGCGCAAACAACGAAAGCCATTGTACCGCATTTAGCAGCACGATCGCAAAACAGTGACATGGCAAAGTGACGTTCGTCCGTGAAATCGAGTATCATACAACATATACATACGTACATACATATATACATACATATATACATGTGTATATACATACCTATGGTGCCATACGCAGCCCCTCTTTTATAATATTCGAAAGAGCATTGGTGTGTGTACCCCATGGACAAACGTAATTACAAAGAAAAAAGATGCGACAGATACATAGATAGAGATAGAGAAAGAGAGAGAGAGAGAGAGAGAGAGAGAGAGAGAATGAAAAAGAAGACAGAGATAGTGAGAAACAAACGTTCACCAATCGTGATTGTTTTTTTCGTTTTCGAAAAAACTACCCCTTGTCAAAAAACGCCGGCGAACAAAAAGAGATCTAACACCTTTTCATAGATATGTAACGAATATTATTTATTTTTCTTCTTCGTTTATTTATTTATTTTTTTTTTTTTTTTGCTTCTTTACATTCTTTCTCCACCGCACTAACGATTTTAATAACAACTACCTCTCGAAAAGCGTTTCATACGCTCTTATATAATAGTTTCTAATAGAATTTTCATTCTACTGAGTTATTAAACTTGATTACTGTGTGCTACGTTCTAGAGAGTACTTTGCAAATTAGAAAATATAATGTTTGGTAAATGTTATTAGGTACGCGTTAGTATGCGCCGTGCGTAATATAAATTTTTTTTTGCAATTGAATTTGTTACAAATTTTAAATACCTATAATTAATTCTTTTTAAGAAATAAGAATTCTTTCAATATTTTTTATTTATTTAATATTACGTATCAATCGTCATCTTGTTTTATTTATTTATTTATTTTATTGAAAAAAATCACATTCTCCTTCTTCAAATAGAATTTCTCGATAATACAAAAAAAAAAAATAAACAATTTTTATACTAATTTTAATAACTTTGAAGTTGGATTTCCAATTATTTCACGATTTTTGTTTATAATTTTTAGATTTCTTTCTTTTAAACATATTTCGTTTTTATTTATATAGATATAAGTATGAAACATTTATGGAACAAAATTCTCAAAGGCGAGAAGTTACAAAACTCATCAAATTAAAATCGATTAAAGACTTGAAGCTTTAAAAGGATCACAACATTTATATCGATGATTTGATATTTTTTAATTTGAAAATGATATCTTTACAATTCTAAATTGGTATTGGAAATTTCATACAGTTTTTACGTAATTATGCGGTTTTAATTTCAGTCTCACATTACTAAAGAAATATAATAATTCAATATGGAGTTTCACATACACGATCCGTTGAACTTTCTTTTCATTCATTTCTCTTCTATTGTTCATGAAAACATGGATATTTTAACGTTTCTTTAAACCTACATACCAACTTGAGAAGTTGGTTTTTTAAGAACGTATATACTTACGGAAATTATCTTTTTCTACATCGTTTGCAAATGAATGTTATCAACTATCCTGTTCATTTCTGTAATCATTCAAATTCCTTAATATATCAATAATAGAGCAATAGAAAACAAAATTGATTAATAAAACATATTACTCGAAAATATAATTTAAAAAAGAAGATAATTTTTTAATCCTGTAAATGGAAAATGATAAGAAATAAAATAATGGGATACTTACACAGAATAAATAAATATAAATATATATATATATATATATATATATATATATATATAATATATCGCATTTAAAAAAAATAAAGTAGAATATGCTTATCCATAATTGAAATCAAGACTCTTTGTAATAAAATATAATTAATAAGAAATTTTTCTTCGGAAATGTCATGTTTACATAATGAAGAAAATCAGCTGATATTGTGAACAAACGAACAAAATTTTTTTATAGAAATATTACACATATTTTTTATAATGTATATATATATACATATAATATATATAATATGTATGTATATATATATATATATATATATATATATATATATATATATAATATATATATCATACATACATATGTACATATGTCATGCGAATGAAAGAAAAAAGCAAAAATTGAATATATCTTGCATGTAACAGTTTAGTTAAAAAGAATCGAAATAAGTTGGGTTTTCAAACTCTTGTCGCCGTTTTTTTTTTTCATTTTTTCTTTTTTCTTTGTTCTTTTTCCCTTCACTCTCCCTTTTCACTTATTTATTTTTTAGCCACGAAACCATGACTAAAATTCACGAGTCTCCGGAGACTTTCAGCTGCGTCCAAAGAAATGGGCCGCCTTTGGAAGCGTGCTTGGAAGATTTAAGAGTGCCGAGTTAAAGGGACGAAACTTTTCTCTGTGGTCTCCGTAGCACTCGGAGACATACACCTTCGACCCTTAAATCTGATGGAAATCGAGTTACGAAAAATAGAGAGGGATAGAGATAGAGATAGAGATAGAGATAGAGATAGAGATAGAGAGAGAGAAAGAGAGAGAGGGAGAGAAAGAGAGAGAGAGAGAGAGAAAATGAATCGCAAATACGAAAAAATGAAGATAAGAACGACTCTGGATAAACCTGAGTTACCTGTTATCATTATATTATTGTCGAGTCGATAAATAAGTGAAACGGTACCAAAGACTATTGTTTATACTCTCTAGCCAAGATATTTTCCATACAAAACAATGGTTAAGTATGATTTAAGAATATATAAAAATAATGTTTTGTCTTTTTTTTTACTCAAATACATCTACGTAATTAAAGTTTTAAATGAATTCCAATTTAAATTTACAATAAAGTTGGTTTTTGTTAAATATTCAACTTGTTTATAATTATTTATAACAATAAAGTGGAATTAATGATTTAAAAATGTTCAAAAATAATCATATGATGATTATTTATATATTGTATACTTTATCATATTTATTATAATTAATAATTATAGGATTATTATTTATATATTGTATACTTTATATATATTGTACATATATATACGTATATATAAAGCGATCGTACATAGCGTTACTGTAACGAATTTACACTTAAAGGTGTAACCGGGTGAAAACAAACAAGTAGCAAAAAAACGAATGGGAAAAACAAACATTGAAGCAAAAGTAGTCAAAGTCAATAATCGGAACAAATTCGGATTATCCTCTCTTAGAGGCTTGATTTCTAAGAGAGGATAATCTTTATAAAGGCATAGAAATTAGAAAACAAAAAAAATGAGGAAAGAAAACGCCTGTTGTTCGACTTTACTCTCTTGTGCTTCAATAGTATGTATTTATGTATATTTATTCTTAATATAAATCAAATATGGATTTTTTGAATAGTATTAATAATAAAAAATAATATCTCTTGAGGTAAATTAATATGTGAAATGTATCCAAATTGTAGAAATAAATCGAAAGAATTATTTTCAACAGAAAAATGACAAGAAAAATTGTCCAGATTGAAATGCGTGACAAGCTAGAAGAATTATATGTATAGAAATACATTTCTTTTTATTTTATATTTCCTCTATAAAATTGTACGACGTATAAGGTAGAGAAGATTTTACAATAAGTAAAAGGAAACAAGATCTATGTGAAAATAAAACACATACATACATATGTACATACATACTATAAAATATATACATACATGCATACATACATATCATAAAAGATATACATATATACACACATACATACCATAAAAGACATACATACATGCATATAATAAAATACGTACATGCATATAATAAAATATATACATACATACATACAATAAAGTACACACGTACATATGTACATTCAATAATAAATATATATAAGAAAAATTGATCGGTTCGATTAGTAAAAACATTGTTGAAAGTTCTATTTCCTTCGCAACTCGTCTTAGAAAAAAAAAAATATTTATATGAATTAAACGATTTCATCAGGGAAAAGGAGAAATTCTTTACCATCCAAAACCATCGTGGTGGTACACTACCGACCTGTTATCCGAAGGAATTAGTTTAATGAGAAAGCGGCTAGGACATTTCTCCCTCTCCTTCTCTCTCTCTCTCTCTCTCTCTCTCTCTTTCTTTTCTTCTACGAAGAGAAGAGCAACGAAAATATTTGACGAGAGAAGAAAATGACGCTGGAAGTAACGAACTTCGAAGTTGTTCCAGTTTTCCAATTGGTCGAGAAAAAGTCAGCACGTTCGTGTACACTAAGCACAGCTTCTTGTTTCGAAACGACATGAAAAACTCAATTTAACGTTCTTCGAGATTCTGAAACTTGCACGATGAAGAATCGAGAGATTCGAATAAAATAAAAAAAGTAGAAAAGATGAAAAAAGAAAAAAGGAAAGAAATCTGATTAAGTTTATGTTTCGTCGAAATAATAAAAATTACAAATATTACGGATTTTGGAAGAAAAAAGAGTTTGTTACAAAAGTTGCTTTGTTCTTTTAATTTTTTTTTTTTTTCTTTTTACGAACGAACGTAACAGCGTTGTTTATTTTCGATTCGATGAACCATTTCACGGTAATTTCAAGATCAACGTTACTTATTTATTTATTTATTTATTTATTTATTCTTCTTTTTTTAACGAAAACATAAATCTTATTGTCTTACTTTGTCAATTTATTTGAAACGAAAAAAGAGAAAAAAATGATGAAGCCTTCCCTCCGTAACAGTTTTGTTATTGTTGTTGTTTTATTTAGTCCCCATTTTCCACGATATTATATTATCGTTAAAAACGCAAGAGTGTATTGTTCCTTAAGCTATTAAATAATCGTTTGATAAATAATCCCCAAGGTACGAGGCAAATGGGAAGATTATAAATAACAGGATTAAATAATGGAGACGAGATTGAAGAGTTATTTATATAAAAGAGAGAAATAGAGACAGAGAGGGGGGGAGAGAGAACGAAAGAGAGACAGAGAAAATCCGATTTCAGGAAAACAATCATTATTATCCTTATCGACGTTCCACGTGAAAGATGATAACCTCATTCTCTTTAATATATTGGATTTTCTTCTTTTTTTTTTTTTTTCTTTTTTATTTATTCATTTGGACTAATCGATTTCAACGCAATGGACATTCATTATTTCATATTTATCTGTTCTTCAAATATTATTAGTTATTAAATATGATTTAATCCATTTCAAGGTACACAAATTGGTATACAATACAATATAAAGGTAAAATAAATAAATTTTTCCAAATTAACGAATGGAAACGTTTTTATTCAAACATTCGTATTATCTTCGTAATTATAAATAAAAGAAGTATTATAAAATATAAAGTCGGCAAGGAAAGAGATAATTTGTTATACTTTAAAAGAAACACCTTGCAAGTATATATTATTAATATGTATATGAATACAAAAAGTTATGCGCGCGCATATACATATATGAATATTTTAAATATATCGTTGATTATATATTAAATAATTTAAAGAAACTGAATAAATAGACTTACATGTATAACATATTAAACAATTTAGATAATTATAAGTATACATAAATAAATAAATATATATATATATATATATATATATATATATATATATATGGGAATGGTTTATCTAAAAAAAAAGTAATATACATCTATCCCATGAAAGTATTACAAGACAAAAAAAGATTGGCGAAAAAAGAAAAAGAAGAAAAATATTGTATTATACTTAAAAAAAAAAAAAAAAGAATAAAAAGAAATAAAATGAAATAAAAACCAATAATTAAACAAATTCTAAACTAATGAATATCTAACACTTTATATATCGTTTTAATGCATTATGTGTATAACATTCGAACGAATTAATTTATTATATAAAAAATTTAATTGATTCGGTACATCACTTTTTTCTCCTTTTTTCTACCTCTCTCTCTTTCTCTCTCCTTCTCTCTCTCTCTCTCTCTCTCTCTCTCTCTCTCTCTTTTTCTTTGTCTACGTCACTCTTTCAGTTTAATAAATATATCCATACTTTTCTATATGCGGAAATATACATATACATGAACCGAGTAATGTAACGTCGAATGAATAAATGAATCGATAAAATAGTCGAAAGGAAATTCTCGATTATTACGAGCGTTCAAGGATGAGGGACAAATAAGGACGTCATCGAGCTGCCATTTCAATTAAATCGTGGACGCGTCTATTGGGTAAAAGAACGGAAAGCATCTCTCACTCTCTTCCTCTACCCCTTTCTTTTCAATCGATCTCATAGTCGAGAAAGCAGCAGAAGAAGAAAGAGAGAAGAGTATCATTGATCCCTCCCTCTTTTGTTATTTAGAATACTCGTAATACCAACTGGAAAAAACGAAATAAGAAAACAAAATGGAAAAGAGAGAGAAAGAGAGAGACAGTGAAAGAGGGAGAGAGAGGGAGGGAGAGAGAGAGAGAAATGAGATATGACGACGATGATAAAAGAAAGAAAGAGAGAAAGGAGATATGATGACAATGATGAAAGAAAGAGAGATAGAAGATACGAAGACGACGATGAAAGAGAAAGAAAGCAAATACTATGACGATGATGAAAGAGAGAGAGAGAGAGAGAGAGAGAGAGAGAGAGGAAGTGAGAAAGAATGGAAGAAAGAGATAGAAGTTTTGAAGAGTGAAATAACGCGAATGTTTTTTCCTTCTTTTAAGTTTTTATTGTTATTTTGTTTTTTATTTATTTTGAATTTCGTATATATGTATATATATGTATGTGTGTGTGTATGTGTGTGTGTATGTATTGTATATATATTTTAATTAGCGCAGACATCTTTTAACTATTATACCACGACGTGATATTATTTCCAAATGGAAGATTATGCAAGGTAAGATTAAATCGATATGGGATCCGTCGATGTTGATTAGAAAGTTCTATCGTGTTTATTTATTTTTTATTTATTTTCTTTTGGTTTACATCATGAAGAAATATATATATTTGTTTATTTCATTTTATCGATCAGACGTTAATTTGAAGAAAGAGAAGACAAATTTTCGAACGAACGTTAATACAAATTACGTGATAATATTGACCGAATTAAAAGAGAATAAAAAATAATCTATTATTATTATTATTATTATTATTATTATTATTATTATTATTATTATTATTATTATTATTATTTTAATTATTTTTAATTATTTTTATATACAAATGAAATGTACACACTGTGCGATGTACGCTCTATTAAAAAATTTCATTAAAAAAATTTCTTAGCCTCTCAAAATTATTTCTTCATTTATTTATTGTCGCAATATAAATGAGAAAAATTAAAAGAATAAATAAATAAATAAATAAAAAAGAAAAAAAAAAGGAAGAAAAAGAAAGAAGAATATTATTTATTTTATCTTAAATCTTTACCAATCCTCGTGCTTATATATAATTATAAATGATTATGTATTATCATTCGATATATTATCTAATTAATTTTTAATTCTTTTATTTTAGATAACAATCTTATTTTAATCGTCTAAATTGTTAGTCTTGGTCAAGTCAATATTATTCTCTTTTATCGAAAGGTACTCTACTTTCTCTCTACATGGGATTCCATTCTTCTTAACGAACGATCACGTCCAAGCCATAATGGCCAATGGCTAGCTACGTGATATCATTAAGAAGAGTCCAAAAGGTCTTCACACTTCGCAACACTTCGACAACGTTGTACACCTGAGGTCATTAATGGCGTTAGTAGGTATACCCCCATCATGGAAACTGAATTTTCTTTACCCATTAATTACAGGTTAGCTCTTTGTAAGTATTTATTCTATGACGAAAAACTGTCGTTATATTACAATTCGAAAACAAGGAACAAAAACAACCGTAGATCGATCGTTTATAATTCTTATCACTATAAATTATTTGTTATAAACAATATAAATTGAGAATGAACTTTGGTCCGTTAAAAGATTTGTGATCAACGATTATTGATGAATATTAAATAACTATTATGAATGTCTATCTTTAAACAGCATTATTTGAAAGAAATAATAGTGAACGCAATATTTTCCATAAATTATTTTTTCTTTACTTCTAGATAAATATCATTTGTTTGTTCTTTGCCTATATATATATAATTGACTTATTGTTTGCTTCTAGATAGAGGTCATTGATTTTATTATTTGCTTTTAAATAGATATCGTTGATATTATATAACATTGCATAATAATATTTTCTAACGTAGTCATTTTTTTTCTCTCTTTTCATCGTTTGTTTTTTTCTTTTTATTATCGAATAAAACCAGAGATGGAATATACAATAAAAAAGGAAAGGAAGAAGGAAACAACGAGTTATTTGTTTGCATGGAAAAAAAAAAAGAGAGAAATACTCGCCATAAAGAATTAACGATCCGCAGTTAAATGTTTGTACAACTCTTGAAAATGTTCAAGCAAAAATTAATTGTAATTACTCGGACGTTGTTTCAATTTTAATGAGGAACCAAGTTAAGAGGGTAATTAAAAAGGCAGTGATGCATTGTCATTATCATCGTCATCGTCATCATCGTTGTTGTTATTGTTATTGTTGTTGTTGCTGTTGCTATTGTTGTTGATGATGATGGTGGTAGAACGATAAAGTCCGATCCTTCGTCCGATGCTAACTTTTCTCGCCATTATCCTAAAAGCGGCTCTGGGAATTAACGACGCTATATTGTTCGAAGTATCAACAATGTGGTCAGATAACGGTGTCGTGTAACAATGTCGAATAATCTTTCGAATAAAATTTATTATGTGATCATTTCGAAAATCGAAGGATTCTTGTAATTGTAATAGTTTCAAATTTTTACCTTCTTTTTGTTCCGTTTTTCTTCTCTTTTTTGTTTCCTTATCTTTTGCTTTTTTCCTTTTTTCGAATTGTCGTACTTTCTTGAATGAAATTTTGTATAATAATAATATTCAAAAACCAAAAACAAATTTATTCGCGATTATATTTCCTTAAGACTTAAAATACGATTTTTGTATCTAGAAGATAATTCTTTCACTTTTATTATATACTAGATTTAACAGGAATAATTTTGTTTGAATAAGATTATTATTATATTAAACGATATCAATTTTTTTCGTTCAAAATTGCATTTATAATTTCTCTTTTATTCGTAAAGTAGATATTTCATTATTAATTAGTCAATAAAGCGAATACAAATATTTCATTCCTTATCATCTCACTCTGATCAACAATTTGTAAATTCTTATTAATATATTTTATAACTGTAATAAAAAAAAAAAAAAGAAAAAAACCCCTATAAAAACGTATTTAACCATACCAACAAATGCATACATATATACAAACATACATGGATGTTCATTCTTCACGTTAGAAGAAGAAGAAGACAGAGAAAAAGAAAATAACAAAACAGAGAAAGCTCTAATTTAAAGGACAACTATCTTGTTATCGAGTTGCCAGTAAAATCGTAGGATTATAGGGGTTGATACGAGCCCAAGATGGTCAGGATAAACGTGTTTAGAGATGGAAACAGCAAAGCGTTAACGTCCCTTGTGAGAGGTGGAAGGACTCTAACGCGTACAGTATCCTCGAGGACGTGACAGTCGTTGTGAAAATACGCGAGACGGTCATCGTCGTCCTCCTCGTAGCCGACGCTAATCGCTCTGACGGTCCAGAGCTTTCAAGCTTTCCAGGAAAGCATGTGAGAGCTTGGACTCTCGTGCTTCCGTATCGTCAGGATCAAGCTCAATATTTTCAGCTCGAATTCTCCATTCTCTCTCTCTCTCTCTCTCTCTCTCTCTGGCTTTGACTCTGACTCTGTCTCTGTCTCTGTCTCTCTATTCCTTCTCATGCTTTTCCACAAGCATCAGTCGAGTTCCCTCGAGTGTTACGACAAACGCCTGACTATCTAAGTGTTTCTACTGGTTTACTGAGAAAATAAATGCCGAAAAACGGGATCTAGAAGTTTTACTATTCCCACCAAAGACAGATATTTTCTTTTCCGCAGAAAAGTAGTATTTTCTACATTTATCAAAGTCCCATTCTTTCTTTCTTTATTTATTTATTTCTTTCTTTCTTTCTTTCTTTCTTTCTTTCTTTCTCTTTCTTCTCTTTCTTCCTTCCCTTGTTATTTTTTTCTTCCTTCCTCTTTTATTCTACTACCCCTTTGTATTGTGTTTCACTTTGAAAGTTATCTTATGAATCTTCTTCTTTCTTTTTCCTTTTTTCTTTTCTTTTTTCTTTTTTTCTTCTTTCAAATGAAATTTCGAATTCTACGATATCGTACAATAACGTGAAAAATAATAATATTATTTTCGAACGAAATGAGATATATTTGAAATTTCACAAAAAGGAAGAAAAGTTATTTTGTAATTTTCTCTTTCATTTGTAAATAATACGTTCATTAACTTTTCCAATTATCTACGAGTATCATTATTAATATAAATTGTTTAACTGTGTGTTAATAATTAACGTAATCCTACGTGTAAAACCCAAATAATAATAATAATACGAGCGTCACGTTTCGTTCCATAAAACTTCTCGTATTATTACGTTTTGATATTACTATAAAACAAAAGTCAAGCGTAATTGAAGGAGAGACAAAAAAATGGGATAGAATAAAACGAAGAAAAAAAAGAAAAAGGAAAAAAACAGCAAAAGTTATAAAAGTCTCTATCCTTCTCTCTTTCTCCCTCCCTCTCTCTCTCTCTCTCTCTCTCTCTCTCTTATGTGAATCAAGTGTGTGTGTGTGTGTGTGTGTGTTTCCTATACGGACCGAAGAGTAAGAATCCAAGTGGAAAGTATCTACGTACAGATCGTCGGTCCGAAGCAACACGTGGTTCGAGCCAGCTAGAGGAAAGATCGACAACAATCAAATCGATCCTTGCAAATCGTCCTTATCCTGAACGACCAACATCGGCAAAAGGAATAACAGATAACAGAGGAGAGACTAACTGTAGAATTCGTTGAAGTCAGCATGAAATCACTTTCAAGAACGAAGAATACTGAAATATGCGTATGAGTGAGAAAGAGGCACACCGAAAGGAAGAGAGAGGGTGGGGGGGAGAGGGAGGGAGAGAGAGACAGAAAATACACGATATAACCAGGAAGAGAGAGAGAGAGAGAGAGAGAGAGAGAGAGAGAGAGAGAACATCAAGCTAGGCTTTGCAAGCCGTCGTACGTAAAATCTATGCTTTCGTATAGGTGGAATATCAGCAAAGTAGGATGGGAGAGAGTTGGATAAGGGTGAGGGGTAAGTGGAGGGGGGTATAGATGGGTGGTTAGGGTGGTAGCGGTGGTTTGAACGGGGGCGTGAAGGAGGATAAGAGGGTAGATAGAGAAGGAAGGAGAAGGGAAGCGAGGAGGATGGGGGGTCGAAAGGGCTGGAGGCGAGTTTCGACGGAAACGCGTGCACGTGTAAGGGTTGGGCAACCCCTTTCCCTCGAAGGTGTACTCGCAGCAGAGTTATGCAGATCGGACCCTCCTAACTGCTGTTTCACACGCGATATCATGCATTTCAATGTATAGACGGTTTGTGCTAACTCCATCGGCCTTTTCGTCGTTACTACGACTTAGAGAAAGGATATATATAGATGTGTGTGTAAAAAAAATATATATATATGTATGTATGTATGTATGTATGTATGCATGAATGTATGAATGTATGTATATATGTATGTATGTATATATGTATGTATGTGGTCAGAGTTTTGGGATTAAAATCGATTGTATTGATAATTCTGGATAACATTTTTATTACTTTGTATTTGAAATTTTATTCGGAGTAGGGGGATGGGAGGTGGAGGAAGTAAAAGAAAAAAGGAAGATACAAACGCTTTATTCCAGATAAAATAAATATATCTACGTATATCGTCTCGAATAATTAAGATAGACTAAAAAAAAATCAATTTAATTAGATATTTCGGTACTCGGTTAATTGTTTTACATTTCTTTTCTTTTCTATTCTTTTTTTTTTTTACACGTTACGTCGCAATATTACCGTTTGAATTTCTTTTACGTTTTTTCTTTCTCCTCCTCGCCATTTTTGTCTCTTCCTTTTGCTTTTTTTTTTTTTTTTTTTTGATAGTATTTTGTGTAATTAAAATTTTCCACTCTCTCTCTCTCTCTCTCTCTCTCTCTCTCTCTCTCTTCTCTTCTCTTCTCTCTCTGTTTTTTCTTCTTTTTTCACTCCATAAGAATAAAAGGAGCAAGCACGAATCGAGTAAAGGTATATAATCGGGATCTCGCAGATAGGGTGCCGATAGGAACACCGACTTTCCAGGCCAGATTGGAACATGTTTGCATGGTATTTAGCCGATAAGGGTCGAAGGTATCGAGCATATAGATTACACGCTTTTAACTGATCCACAATGGGCGTTACTCCGTTGGACTAGCCAACCTCCCTTCCTCCTCTTTTTCGCAGCCCTCTTAAGCTCTCCTTCCTTCCATTTTACGAACGTTTCATTCTACCTTCTATTTTCGCTTCGGTTCTCTCACAGTGACATGGTCCCGACCGTCAGGCGTTCTAATTAAAATGTTTTTTTCTTTCTTTCTTTCTTTCGTTCTTTCTCGTACTCTTTCTCTTTCTTTGGTTCTTTCCTTTTTTATCCGATTCACAGGATGGAAAAGAAGCCGAACGGCGCTTCTCGTTTGATCAGCAAAAACCTCTCAAGCTACGTTTTATCATCGTGTTACTTACTTCCAGCAGTTCCAAGTATTTAACGAAAAAATGTCGAGAAGAGAGATTTCCATAGAAAGTTATCATGGGGGAATTGAGAGATCTTGACAGAATTTTAACGTAATTACGAGACAGGTCGTGTAAAAATAAAGTAACGTCAATCCCCGAGAAAGATTAGCTTCTTTTCAATCCTAATCTTCATGGGAATATTTTAATACGTTCAGCCTGCAGACAGGCAACACTTTATACATCGATGAAAATATCACTTATGAACGTTTGTTCCTTCTCTTTTTATCGGTCATTGGAAATACATTTTTAAACGATGTATGATAAACGATATCTCATAAGATTATTGAAGATAGACATTTTTTTTTTTTAATTAATTAAATAGAAAATGTTTCGAACACCTGACGATAGGCAATATTTTTTACATCGTTGAAGATGTTACCTACAAGGGTTTCACTTTCATTTTGTATAGCCCCTGTTGATAGGCAATACTCTCGTAAAAGTGTAATAAAGTATTTCTAACAGTACAGGTACACAAAACTGCAGCTTTTCTTCTTATCGCGTTTATTTTCAATGTAATCTCGTCTTACTTCTCTTTCGTTCGTTAGTTTGTTTATTTGCTCGTTTGTTTCCTTTCATTTTTCCTTTTCTTTTCTTTTTCTTCGAAGTTTAACGTCTAACGTTTAAACGTAACTCAGTAGTAATGTAAGTTCCATCAGAAATTTTACACCTTGCAATTATCGTCGGATTGCTTCGAAGTCCCAAGTTCGCCGTCTCGACGAGGACAACTCCTCGGGAATTCGCGATAAAGTTGACTTAATTACTTCGCAAGAGATTCCCGCGTTTCCTTCGAATATCCGTTTCCATCGTGGCGAGTAATACGCTCTGTTTGCTAAGATACTCTCCTCCAACCTGGTGCGGTTTTCTATCGTGCCAGATTATTCCACTTCCTTTTTAATTTTACATATATCTACATATGTAGATATGTATGCGTACATATATGTATATAATTAAAGATTTCCATGATTAATCATTTTAATCAAATTTTTCCAGGATATATGTATAAGTGATATCAATCGAAATTATGAACGATTATATATCAAGTATATAATAATAAAAATCCATTAAATTATTATTGCAACATTAATTTGTTACTTAGTAAATATATCGAATAATTTTAGTCAAATCAAGAAGTAAGCAATGAAAAAATTACATACAAAGTAATTATCATTTTTTGAGATATTCTGTTAATAATTAAACATATATCGTTGTTAATAATTCGATTGTCGCAATTAATTGAACTAAAATTTAATAACGTCGGGACAATCTTTACAATTATAAGACACTAATATATAATACGATAATGTCATTTTTATTGATATTATTGTTAATAAATACGATTGTTTTCTTTTGTTTAGGTATGTTAATAAAAAGAGAAAAAAAGAAAAGATAAAATAAAATAAGGAAAACAAAAAAAAGAGAGAATATAAAACTTCGTTTGCAATGAATTTAAATAAAATCCCTATGCATTCGTGTTATCCTTATTATATTTCTTTATTTTTCGATCTAGTTCACCATAACGCTTGCTCGAAGAGAAAATCTGTTTATATATATATATATATATATATCTCTGTCATCATAGCTACGATAAAACCGGAAAAGCCGTTTTGAGAAACGATAGAATTGCCAAGTTATCTTCTTATCGACTATTCGTTTTCCGAATTCGTTTAGCGCCGAGATAAACTTGGATACTCTCGCATAGCAACCCAGATGCAGCCGATCGAATTTTTCTAATTTTATTCCTTTTAGATACACCCGTGAACGACACGTACTCGTGAAATTGAAATTTGAACGGTGAAAACAATTACGTTGAAAAAAACAATATCTATGTTAATGAATAATATTAGAAAGAATAGACACAACAGGTAGGACATTTTTATTTTATAAAAAAAGATATATGTGTGTGTGTGTGTTGTCTATATATATATATATATATATATATATATATATATATATATATATATATATATATAAACATTACGTAAATGAGAAATTATTAATAATCAGAGTAATATATTTTTTATGAGAAATAAAATATATATACATATATATATATATATAATTACTTATATAGTACATAATAAATATTACAAAATTGTATTTTAGATTTTCAATTTTAACAAATATAACAATCTCGATGTATATTTTCTCAATGTAGTCACGTATGATTTCTTTTTTGTTTTCAATAAAATAACGTCCGAAAATAAAAAGAAAGAAAATCTTTCGTACTTTCCTCTCTTCTTTTTTTTTTTTTCTTATTAACAATTACAAACAAATACTTTTTCTTACAAATAGACTAAATTGAAGATATTATAAATCAGTATGTAAGATACATTATGCGTATAGAATGTATTACGTATGCATGCATACGTATGATACATGTCTTATATATCCATACATACATACGTACATACATACACACGCGCGTACGCACACACACACACACACACACACACATAGACAGACAGATAGATATATAGAATATATAGAAAATATATATATATATATATATATATATATATATGTATGTATAGATAGATAGAATGGAAAGTAGAATTTATACATTTCGTATCCGATTTCTTTTAAAAATATATGTATATGTATTAGTAATGTCATTGATAGAGTATATGTGATATAAGTCGTTCGATATTTTGCAGGTTCGAAAGCATTCCGGATGCATAAAATGGACGTTAGCTTCGTATGCTGTATCCCGTCGAATGTATTTTGCATACGATCCCCTGCCCCCCTCCTTCTCTCTCTCTCTCTCTCTCTTTCTCTCGAAGAGCGTAAGGCAAGCAGTACACCCTCCACCCTCGGTCTACGTGCCACTCTGTAATAAAACGATACGTATTTTCCGGGTTGAAAGGCACTGCAAGCTCTAAAGGGATCTTTCTCTTCGCAGTCTATGCAACGAGGAAATACATGCCGAACGTGCATACACGCGATCATTCTCTCTTTCTCTCTCTCTTTCTCTCCCTCTCTCTCCCTCTCTTTGTCTCTCTCTCTCTCTCTCTTTCTCTCTTTTTCTATCTCTCTTTCTGCCTCTCTCTCTCTCTCTCATTCTCTCATGTTCTCTTTCTCTCTCTCTCTCTCTCTCTCTCTTTCTATCTATCTATCTATCTAACTCTCTTTTCTCAGCCTTCCTTTTTGTCTTTCCTCTTTTTTTTTTGTCTTTCACGTGCTTAACGTTACACTGATGCGTTCCTTTCCATAAATTATTATCATGTACGTTACGTAGACATGACATAAAAAAATATGTCACATGGAATTCAATACTTTTACGATGGCCTATAGTGATTGTGATAGTTTAATTGTAGCAGTTTCTTTTTAGTTTAATTAAGAATTTATAGTTGTTTTTTTTTGTTAATTGTATACGCGATCATGTTCGATATTCTTTTTATATTAGTGTTGCTTTTGTTTATTATTTTTTTTTCTTCTCTTGTTTTTTTTTTTTAATTTATTCTTCATGTTTTTACTTATGGATAAGAGTACGTAAAATATTCTCCTCTTACTATCATCCCTCTGTTTACAGACACACACACACACACACATACACACACATATATATATATATATATATACATATATATTCGTTATATATTTTTTTGCATTAACCCTAACTATTATAATTTCTAGTATGCGATTAAGTTTTGCTATAAATAAATGAATAAATAAATAAATGTTTCTCAATTTGATCAAATATTCCAACCAATAACAGCATCACAATATTGATCAGATCTGTCTATTTCTCATTTTATCTGTCTCTTTTTGTTTTTATTAGTATTTTACGTGTACAACGTGTACAACATCGATGTGTTCGTACTTATAAATTATTTATTTTATTAATTATTTATGGAATTTGATATTATTAGGATGGTCATAATGATATGAATTTGTTCATTCTTTTTCTTCTTTCTTTCTTTTTCCTTTTTTTTTTCTTTTTTTATTTCACTCTTTATGTTTTCTTTTTTATTTGTTTATGAGTCCGTACAATTTTTATCATGCCTATTATTTCTATACACACACACACGCACACACACACATTAGTTTTCTTTCTACTTCTAATCCTTTCTATTTCAATAACCATTAATGCGATTAAACTTTGCCATAAATAAATAAACGAATGAATGAATGAAAGAATGAATGTATGAATAAATAAATCAAAACAAAAAAATGTTTCTCTTTGTCTCGAAAGTACTGCAAACGACAAAAACATTATACCGATCGGATCTCTCTCTCTCTCTCTCTCTCTCACACACACACACACTTTCTTTTTTCTTTCAATGGGAGAAGCTATTTCGATCTTTCAGTTTCGAGATGTTAGATATTCAAAAAGGATATAAAGAGAGAAAGAGTAAGAGAAAGAGAGAGAGAGAGAGAGAGAGAGAGAGAGAGTTTATCGATTAATAATCTTTCGTGCTACGTTTCATCGATGCTGATATGAAATTGAAAATTAATTGGCGAATTAATCACCTTCACGCACGCTACAACCGCCCTCGTCACCTCTCCCCCCACCCACTTCTTTCTCACTTTAGCATCTTCTTTCTTCTGTTGTTTTCTTTTTCTCTTTCTCTTCTCCTCCTTCTCCTCCTTCCTTCTTTTTTTCTCTCCTCTTTTTCTATTTTCTCTCTTTCCTTTCTTTTTTTCTGTTTTTTTGTTTTTTTTTTTTTTTTAATTTTCTTTTACGCTGCCTACACCGGACGACGTAAAAAATTGATGGATCGCGAGAGGAGTAGCGGGAGTCTTTGGATTCGTTGTAAAACCTTGGCAGTAATATCCATTAGCGATGGTGAACGTAGCACGCGAAGAATTTTTAAGGTAAACCGCGAGAATCCACGGACTTTCTCTCGTTAAATTTTCGCGAAGATGGTAATATCTTCATGGATAAATCCTTTATTATTATAATTACCAAAGGCCATATTTATATATTTAATGCACGTCTCGAGAAAAGTTTCATCGTTAAAAAGGAATTGAATTAAGAAATCGGTCCAATTAACGAAACTATTGTGGTTAATTTTCTTAATTGATCTTGTTTGAATTACTTAAACGAACTTTCTCGATATACAATAGGACGAAATAATTATTACATTTTTATTTATCCGTTCTGTGTGGAATAAAATTTGTTCATTTTCAAATTAACGCGTTACCAAGTTTCGATGAAACGTTGAAATAGTTTTAAAATATAAATATAAAAAATAGTTTTAAAGATTATCGTAATAAGGATCGCGAGAAAATTTTAAAACGTTTCAAAATATTCGAAAATTGATCTACGCAAACCAACAAAACGTAAATTATAGCACGATCTATATATATTATACACACACGCGCGCGCGTAAACATACACAGAAGAATATATTTCTCGGGGATTCTTTACAATTGATATTATGCGCAAGTGCATTGAATTATTTGTTATCATAATCTTCAGTTACGTTCGAATATGACGTGGTAGTAATTGTTCCTACCGATATGAATATTCATCATTATTTATTATAGGTTCGTTAAAACACATGATAGACAGACGTTTACATATGAAACTTTTTAAAAAATTTAACCCCTTCCTTCGTGATGCTGGATTACGTTGCGTTAATTCGTATTCACGATGCTCATTAGCGATTCGTTAAACGTCGATGACCTGCCCGGCAGAACATTCTTTTTCCCCACGCGATGAAGACTCCGCGAAAATAGCTGCGATTTTATTCTCGTTAGCGTTTAAACGAGAACTCGAGATCAGATCGATTATTAAAATTCGCATGCGACCTTAATTTCGTTCGAGAACGACCGTGCCTATCAAAAGAGAAAGGAAAAAAAATAAAAAAGAAAAAAAAATAACAACTCGAAATAGAGAATGTAATAGCGTTCGAAATTATCGCGTGTTAGAAACTTTGGATTAAGAAAAAAAAGAAAAAAAGAAAGAAAGAAAAGAAATCGAAAAACAATTGTTTGCTGTTACCGGAAATATTAAAAACAAGTGGTTGACTTATTTTTAACGTTGTTGTAAAAAGAAGTTATAATTCCTTTTATAATTTTTCTCAGAATACGCTAAATTTAATTGTAAGTAAGTATGTATTGTGCATTAAATGCGATCAATTCGCGTAACATTTTTGTAGTCTCTCCGTATAGGCAACACTTTCTACGTCCCTATAAGCTGGGTTGCCTATTATCAGGAACTAAATAAGAAGGTTCTTAAGTATTGAATAAACATGTGCGTATAATATGGTATCTAATTTTTCAAGTAAGAAAACTTTTAATATTTTATTTACTTTAAGTAAAATTATATTATATATGTACATATATATATATATATATATATATATATACACATACATAACAAAAAACAGAAAGAGATACAATAAAATATATGTTACACGTCACTAGATAGACCTTTGAAAATAGTAAAAAAAAATGTCTGTTATCCTGAGTGGTGTCGAGCTATAGCTGGGGGGAGTTCGAAAAGGAACAAAAAAGAAAAAAAAGTAAAAAGAGATCAAAAATACGGTGAGGTAAACAAGCACGTTAAAAGATAAGGAGACGTAATAATATGAATTCGGTGATGCTTATATACGAAATTCTGACAAGTGGCAGAATAGGACAACGTGCCTCGAAATGGAGAACACGCCTACATACGTGCTTTCGACCAGTTCCCCTTCAGCCCCTCCCCCTCCTCTTCTCCTCGGTCCTCCATTTCCTTCTATCCTAAACCATCCCTTACAACCACCCTTTTCCTATCATAGCAAGTAGAGAACACGTAAGGGAGATAGGACGAAGGCTCGTCTTATTTCCCTTCCTTCCTTCCTTCCTTCCTTCCTTCCTTCCTTCCTTCCTTCCTTCCTTCCTATCTACCAACCTACCTTCCATGAAACAAGAGAATAAGGGTTCCCAGCACATATTCTCAACCACAAGGAACTCTTACCGCCTTTATTATCTTACGTATCGCGTGAGTAAACTACTCGTCGAGCACGGTACACCTTATATGGATCAACTAATCTTTCGTCGCGATTTAATTATATCATTATTAATATTTCATTTTGTTCCTTTTTTTTTTTCTCTTTATACGTTCATTTCTCTTACATTAAATATATTTACATAAAAAAGAAAAGATAAAAAGAAGATCCATCTGTAATTAATCGATAACGAGGTAGATTTTTGAGAAGAAATTTTAACCTTACTACCGATGACATTATTAATGACATTATTAAATAAAGAGAAGAGCTTATCGCAAAGGATTAAGCAACGTTTAAAGAAAATTTTTGCAAAAGAATATATATATATATATATATACACATATGTATAACATATGATTATATTTATGATTATTATTTTAGAAAAATTCATAAATATTTTTAACCGATTTCTTTATACAATATTTTGTTACCACATGTAAGTAAGTACTTATGTTTATACCTATCTCAAACGATGAAAAATAAAGCGAAGTATCTATTGTATTATTTATTAATAAAGTGTACTCTGTACCTATATATACATACACACACACACACACACACACACACACACACACACACACACACACACATATATGTAGCTTGTCGTAGTTTCCTTTCTTCCCTTCTTGAAAATAAGGGTTCCTAGCACATATTCTACACTTACCGCCCCTATCACTCTGCGTATCGCGTGAGTAAACTTTACGAGTTGGGTTCTATAACCAGACTAAGGTCTACCTTTCAACTACGAAGCCTATCGTCTCTCTCTCTCTCTCTCTCTCTCTCTCTCTCTCTCTCTCCCTCTCTTTCTCTCTCTTTCTTTTACAACCTTACGCTTACGCATACATTCTTATAACTAGAGAAAGACCGAAAATGTAGAAGACAACGAGTGTTAGGAAAAGAGAAATAGAGAAAGAGAGCGAGAGACGGAAGAAAAGAGAGAAAGAGAGAGGAAGAGAGAGAAAGAGAGAGGAAGAAAGAGAGGGGTAGAGAGAGGGAGAAGTTTGAAGAGGTCGTAAGCTCGTGACAAAGAGTCAATATTAATTAAGGTAATGGCGAGTCGAGCGTACTCTTGGAAACGACGAGTAACCTTTCCACAATGAGGACTAATTATCGTTCGCTCAATAACCCTCTCTCTCTCTCTCTCTCTCTCTCTCTCTCTTTCTCTCTCTTTCTCCCTCATACTACAAACCGGCCGTCGTTACGGTTACGTTTGACTAGGTTCGACGTAGCACGTTTACGAGCCCTCGATCTCACTACACGTGTATACATGAGTGTATACGGCCAATTATTTCACACTCTCTCTCTCTCTCTCTCTCTGTCTGTCTCTCTCTCTCTCTGTCTCTGTCTCTTTCCCTACGAGACACGTGTAGCTAACGTTTATTATGCACAGCTTGGGATTGCCTCGGTCATCCCCCTAATGGTCGACGTTTCGACGTTTCCTACCCCGTTTGGATTTGATACGTTCCATAGCAATCGCTTATGTTATTTACTCGTTCCAAAATTTCAAGGTTTATTCGAGTTGTTTCTCGTTTTACTCATTTCTTCCCTTTCCTTCCTTTTTTATTTAGTTTCTTTCCCCTTCCTTCTTCCTTTATCTTTATCTCCTTTTTTTTTTTTTCTTTTTTCCTTCTCATCGTTCCATCCCTTCCCTCTTTTCATCGAACATTACACATGTTACACATTGTATATAATTTTCAAGAAAGTACGATGCGTCGTAATAATTGATATCGTTTTACGATAAATCTTGAAAACTCTTTTAGGATTAAATAATTATTGTGACGTCGAAGTAATAGATGAATGAGAGTTGGTATCTGTTAAAAGTGCAAGCGCGTCTGTGTGTGATCAAAAAGAATCGTTCATGAGAAATAATGTTCCGATAGATTAAATGGATGTGTATATGTCTGGAGATTCTTATCTCTTTAGATGAACGATATTTGATTGTTATGATATTGTCATAATGTACGTCGAAAGCGTATCTTGATTTGAAATTCTCATTTCCTCTTGGGATCGAAACGTTTTAATATCGAAATACTTTCTATTCAATTTTACGTGAAAATTAAAAGCAATAGGAAAATTAATACTTATATATTATTATAATACATATGTATTATTATAATACAGCATTTATATATATATATAAAATAAATATATATATATATATATATTAGATATAAATAAATCTGTAACTTTAAATAATTATTTTCTCCGTTCTTTTCCTTTTCTTTCTTTTTTTTTTTTTTTTTTAATTATTTGATTTCAAGATCCAAGTCGTTTGCATTCTACGTATTGTAATCTGAGATATTGGAAAAAAAAGAGAAAAAAAAGGACAACTAAGATCACATGTCTGATAATTTGTAATGTTTCATGCGCATTGATATCGGTAATAAAGGTGAAACAAAAAAAAAAAAAAAGAAACAAAAAATTATTTTTTGTCATCACGTCGTGCAAAATTTCTTTACGATATTACGTAAGCATAGATAGCTTTAAAGGAAGGCTGAAAAACGTACGCGTTCAAAGGATGGGAGCGGCTGTCCTGTAAAAGGGCAAAGGCATCGATAAAATTCTTTTATGTTATATTACGCTTGACTCACGTATCGCTTCGATCTCATAACGTTAATGTATCGTGAGTGAGTTGCTTTCTTTCATTCTTTCTCTCTCTCTCTCTCTCTCTCTCTCTCTCTCTTTCTTTCTTTCTTTCTTTCTTTTCTTCTTGTTTCTTCTTTTGTAATGTTCCATATGTCATAAAAGTCAGTCCTTTAAAATAGAACCCACAATGTTAAATGTCGGAAATGAAAATATCACGTATTGTCTCTTTATTCTTATATTTTTATACGTCATACATATAACATATTGTCAATTCATTTTATTAATTAAAAGGAAAGAAAGAAAGGAAGGATGATGGAAAGGAATAGAAAAAAAACCATATGTACTCTTTCTATTATTTTCTTCTTCTTTTATATATATATAACATACAGATTAATTTTTTTGCTTTTTCGATCAAGTTCATAAGATCAATTGAACGTTTCATACGTCCATCCTTAGCTTTGTTGTTTGTTTCGTTTTTTTATTCTCCCTTTCTTTTCCTTTTCACTTCTTTATTTTTTTTTTTTTTTTTTTTTTGTAATACAACATATACGAAATAAAGCATGAAGAATTAAATCTAGTTTAATTCAATTATATTTCTAATTTAATTTAATTAAATTCTGTCTCTGCGTATAATCCGAATTTGATTAAATATATATAATTGTGTTTCGTGATTAAATCTCTAGATGGTAAAGGAAAAAAAAAAAAACATTTTTATATCCGTTTCATCTTTCATTTCTTTCATCATAATCATTCGTCGTGCATATATTCATAATTAAAGAAATAAATATAACCATATATATTATACGGCTACACAAATGTGTATTTCTCTCTCTCTCTCTCTCTCTCTCTCTTTCTCTGAAAAAAAAGAAAGAAAAGAAAAAAGGAAAAAATAATTGATAAGAAAATTAATCAATTTCCCTGAGTTCAATTTTCAGCGCGAACAACGTAAATATAATAATACTGATATTAAAAATCGACGAAATTATTACGTTAAGAGGTGTGGGGTGTAGAATTAAGTAATTAATCGGCATACAATATAACGTCGACAGTCCGTCGTTTTCAAAGCGACGATGACAGTCACTCGTATTCGTTCAACGTAATTCGAAATGTCAAGTGTCTCTTAAGGAGAAAGCTTTTCTTCTTTTCTCTCTCTTCCCCTCTTTCTCTTTCTCACTCTTTCTCACTCGCTTTCTTTCTCTATCTCTCTCTCTTTCTCTCTCTCTCTCCCCCTCTTTCTCTCTCTTTCTTTCTCTTTCTCTCTCTTTCTCTCTCTCTCTTTTTAGCACTTCATTTTGCTTCTCCTTTTAACTTAAGTATTTCAAATTCGTGGAGGGAGAAAGAGAGAGAGAGATAAGATAGATAGATAGATAGATAGATAGATAGAAAGAGAGAGAGAGAGAGAGAGAGAGAGAGAGAGAGAGAGAAAGAGAAAGAGGACCCTTCAATGAAATCGTTCATAAGTCTATGGGAATTCGTAGGATCGCGTCCAATTATGCCAAAAGAGATAGAACATAGCGTGTACGTCTGTGTACGTGTGTATGTACAAGCCGTTACGGAACGTCAAGGACGATATCCTGAACGAAATTAAATTTGTCATCGTTACAATTTCACAGACGAAGAGTTGTCTCGAAAGATCCGAAGACGACGAACTACACACACACACACACACACACACACACACGGAAAGAGAGAGAGAGAGAGAGAGAGAGAGAGAGAGAATGTGCTCTCTACGTTCTAAGGGGCTCAATTACTCTCCTTCGAGACAAATTCTTGGCGGCGGTGCACTTCTGAGGAAATAATCTTATTTTGAGTCTGCAAGTCTCCAAAAGGCGCGTAAGGACGAAGGGGGTGAGGTAGGATGAGGGAGAGGACAAATAGGATGGGGGAGGGAGAGGGATTGAGGGAGGGAGGGAGGGTAGGTGGGAAGGAATCGATGATGGCCGTCGTTTTCGTCGTTGTCCTCGTCGTGTAAGTACCTTGGCACTCTTTCGTTTGCAGGGAATTACGACCCCTCTTCTACTACGAGGACCCACTCGAAGAGGACTTCGTATCCGAGGATCGACGCTTTGCTACGGCTTTTCTTATTTTTTTTTTCTCCTTCTTTTTTCCGTTTCGTTCTTTTTCATTTCGTTTTGTTTTGTTTCGTTCCAATTTTCTTTTTTCGTTGGCCTTCGTACTTTTTTTTTTCTTTGCTGTCTTTTATCCCTCTCTCTCTCTCCCTTTCTCATTCTTTTCTTTTTCACAATTTTCGTTCTCATCCTTTGTTATATGATGTACATAGTTCGGGATAGATATATAAGAGGTAGTATTAAACGATCTCTTTCATTTGCCTTATCTTCTTTTTTCTTTTTCTTTTTATTCCTCTTCTTCTTCTTCTTCCTCTATTTATTGTCTTTAAAATTTTTACGACTCCTCATTGGGGATATTGGCGGAAATGTTTTTTGTTTATATATATATATATATATATATATATATATATATATATATATATTTCTTTTTTAGACAAGTTAAGGTTTATTTGAACGGACAAGTTTTCTTCATTCTTTCTTTTCGTTTAATGCCTCGAGATAATATTTTAATGCTGACAAAAAAAAAAAAAGATATGATAGCAATAGTAAGAAAAAGAAGAAGAAAAGGAAACGAACGTTTCATAGAAAAAGAAAAAAGAAACAGTTAAACTAAAGTTTCGTCCTATAAAAAAAGACATGTTCCGTAGACAATATTTTTTATTTTGAAAAAAACAAGAAGGAAGGTAGAATGAAAGTTGGCCAACACACTATAGGACGTTTTCGTTTTCAAATTCATTCCTTTAGATTCGAAAAAAAAATAAATTTTCTTTTATTTTTTTTTTTCTTAACGAATACATTTACTAAATGACCATATTCGAGCAATATTGTCTAGCACTAGTGAGAATGTGAACATGTCGTTATTTCATTTTATTTTATTTTACTTATTTATTTGCATTACTCAATTTTTTCTCTTTCTTTTTTTTCTTTTTTTTTTTTTTTTTTTAAAGAATGAGAAATACGACACAGAACGTTTCTTGGTATTCACAGTCCCAAAGGAATATCTGAATGCTGTACGAATTATCCTAATCGATCCACTTCTTTTCTCTTCTCTATTTCTCTCTCTCTCTCTCTCTCTTTTTCTGTATCTATCTATCTATCTATCTAACTCGTTCTCTCTTTTTCGCGAACACGATGGAAAGCTGAATTATTCGTCGTACCAAATTGAGTAGAACCAAAATGTAATTTTCCTAAAGCCATCCGAGCGTCTTCTATTCCTTCTCCTTCTGCTTTCGCCCTTTCGTGATTCTCATGGGACAACCACCTTCGAAATCGACTTTCTCCAGATCTACGATGTCTTCGTCGGGATAAACCGCATCGGGGAGAAAACACAGGAAATAGATTCACGAATTATTAATGAAATAAGT
>OU426857.1:4471453-4491453 GCA_911387685.1 Dolichovespula media | reverse complement strand
GTTAATACTTCAACATTTTTTTAAATATTAAATTATACATTAACACAATATTCCTTTTCCCTGTCTTTAAATATCTTCCCTTTTTAATGGTCGTAAAGGGAAAGAAATGAAAGAAAATAAGAAGAAAAAAGAGAAGAAAAAAGAAGTAAATATTATAAAAACAAATATAAACCCTCGTACATTTTCATATTCTTATTTCTTGATAGAAGAAAGAAAATCGTTGAGTTTAAACCCATACGAATATGCTCTTGGCGAATCGCCTGTCTTTTTTCCCGCCCTCAAAACGTTTCCGTCTGTTTGTCTTTCTCTGTTTCTCTCTCCCTCTCTCTCTCTCTCTCTCTCTCTCTTTCTCTCTCTATCTCTCTCTTTCTCTTTATCTATGTTTCTTATTAAAGCATAGATACTATGCTTTAATATTCTCTATTTTCTTAGATAGAACTTGGCCCTTTAGCGTCTAACGTAGAAACCCATAGTGGTACTTTTTCGCATTCGTTGTAGCATTTGCTATTTCTTTCTCTCTTCCTCTTTCTCATACTCACTCTCTCTCTCTCTCTCTCTCTCTCTCTCTTTCTCTCACACACACACACACTCATTCATTCTCTCTCTCTATCTCTCTTTCTTTTTCTATCTCTATCTCTATCTCTATCTCTCTTTCCCACGAAGACAACCTTTAATACAAGTGAAAAAAAAAACGTTTTACAAGAGCGAATAAAAGGAAACGCAACGCGTAGTAACGATTTCATAGTATAAAGAGACTTCTCTCTATGATGCACTTACTTTAGTAGGTGCGGACAACGAACGTGATCGTAATGCTGACGATGTACAAGATAAAACGAAGGAGAGATAGAGAGAAAGAGAGAGAGAGAGAGAGAGAGAGAGAGAGAGAAGGGGTGGGGAGAATTATTGTATTATTTAATTGTATGAATGCAATGGTATTTTTCGATTTTCGAAAATTCGGTTTTTTTTTTTTTAAGTTTTACTCTTGTTTTATTTTTTTATTTTAAATAAAATTTAAGACGACGACGAAGTATAGGTATGATACCTGCATTTACATAGATATTGCATTGTTAATTTAAATCGAATAAGTTATATATATATATATATATATTTATGTATATATATATTTTTTTTATTGAATAATGGAAAGTAAAGTTTAGATGAGTATGAGTAAATTTAATCGGTCGATTCATTTTTTTTTTTGTTTTCTATACGAATTTTTCGATATTAACGTTTCGTAAATTGCTTTTGAAAATCGCGTAATATATTCCTTAAGATCATTAGTTTCTGAATATTAGGATCTAAATTATTAGCTTTTAAATAGATCTTAAATATTTAAAATTAATCGTGTTCTTTTTTCTTATACTTTTTATACGAATTATTCGATATTAACGTTATGCAACTAGGAATTGGAAATCTTGTTACATATTATAGAGATTATACATTTTTGTTTTTAAAAAAAAGATTGAACAAAAAAAAAAACCTAAAAATATAAAAAGCCCAGAATACTCGCAAGAAATAAATTTTTATAAATCTTTTATCAAATTTTTTAGTAACTGCATTCAATCGATAGTCAGCCGTCCATTTAAACTTAGTAACAATTCTCGATTTTATCTTCCTTTATCATTTTATTTCTCTCTCTCTATCTCTCTCTCTCTCTCTCTCTCTCTAACTTTCACGTTATCAATGCTTCAGCTTTTTGTTCTTCCAAAGTAGAATCGATCATTCCCATATATACATATATCTATATACTAAATATTTCTATTTGCTTCGCTCAACGGAGTCCCATCAGTAACAGGAGCAGCAACATCGGCTGCCAATCAACTTCAACCGCTCTTTCTCGTTGCTACTCTGGTTCATGTCTGGCTTTGCTTTGCCCATTTCTACTTCAACCAACATTGGCTTTGCCACATGTTCGTTTGGCATGGTCTTAATACCGTGTGGATGATGCAGAAACCTTCTCACATTTCCTCCTATTATATCTATTTATGTTAAATTCAATAGTTCTCTCTCTCTCTCTCTCTCTCTCTCTCTCGTTTCTTTTTTATAGTAAACATTAAGATAAATGAAAAAAAAATTGAAAGGAATGATAATTAATAATTATTAAAATTTGTGAATACCTTTCCGATAATATTTTATTAACCGATGTTATTTATATAAGGGACATTTTTCGTTTCGTTGATTGTTATAAAGCTAGACACCTTATATATTAAATTTATGAAGATATGTTTATTATATGTTTTCAAATTTGTGTTTTATTTTATCTCTCTCTCTCTCTCTCTCTCTCTCTCTCTCTCTCTCTGTCTCTTCATCTCAAGCTCTCTTTGTTTTGCATTTACGCGTTATTAACTTTGATTAACGGATTATATTTAATCTTATCTAATATTTAATGTAGGTATATATTGTATTTTATATATTATTAATTTTTGATAACGTTAAATCGTCGTTATTACTATATTATTATTATTAATTATTTACTTTAATCAAGTTATTCATAGTTCACTGAAATAATAAAGTAAGTCGACACGTTAGTATTAATGATGACAATGTTATACAGAATCGATCGAAGAGTGCAATCGATTATTAAAATCAGAAGGGGAACTTTTGGACCATCCAATATACTTTTATAATCAAATTATGTTATTGTAGTAATTTTTTATCAATTTAATCGTACTTGTAAATAATAATAAATAAAAGTGAGATCAGCATAATCATCATCGTCATTGTTATCATCATTAATATAATTATTATCATAATATAATTATTATTATTACCGTTGAATTATCATTTAATGATTTCACTTTAAATTTATTATTTCGTATATATGTATAGTTAACAATTAAGAGATACCAATTCTCAGCAATATGTATATATATATATATATATATATATATATATATATTTATTTATTTATTTATTCCTTCTTCTTTCCTTTATTTTATTCTCTTCTTTCTGTATTCAACCTTTCCGAATTAAACGTAAGTTAAATTCAACGCTAAGGGCCGGCCGCATTTTGCAGCGATTTCATCGGAAGGAACGTTTGCGGGTTACGCGGGTTCACGTTTAATATGCAAATGATCGTTAAACAAGTGTTTCCTCGCACGTTAACACGACATGAAATTCATTATAATGAAGCCGACGAAGGGAAACGCCGTTAAGGTTTGTGCTCGAAATGTTCCTCGACGAATCAGTTGGTACCTTTTGCAAAAACTTAAAATTAACTAAATATATATATATATATATATATATATATATATATATATATAAATCGATTGTCTCTATTTTATTATTTCCAGTATTTCAAATATGTACTTATACATGTGTATATATGTATGTTAACGCGTTCAATATAGAAACGATTTTCGTAGATATTCCATTCAGGTTGCGTGGGTCACGTTAGATATATATATATGATAGATATATATATAGATATATATTAGATAGATATATATATGCGTTCTACGTTAGATATATATATATATATATATATACGAATATTAAATATATACATGAAAAATATATATGTATGTATATATAATTATTAAAATTTATAATGCAAAGCATAAATAAGGTTAAAATAATTGAACAGTATATAAAATATTTAGATAATTTGATCTATCATTTCCTCTTTTCTTAGAAACGTTTATATACTTGTTAATTTAACTTATCAGCAGTTTGATTATAAAAGTTTATTTATATAACTACAAAAATCACAACTATCAAGAAAGAGAGAAAGAGAGAGAGAGAGAGAGAAAAAATAGATTGCTTAAGATCTTTTAAGCGAATATTTTATTTCTCTCTTTTCTATTTTCTTTTTAATCTTTTTTCTTATTTTTATTCTTTTTTATGTTTTTTTTTTTTAAATAAATTATCGTTTTAATTGTTTTAGTGCATTGTTTAACGACCAATGACGGCATGATACGTAATGCGTTAAAATAGATGTTTGTACGTACTAATATCAATATGCATATAACATATGTGTATTTGAGTATATTCTAATAATGTATATACGTAATCGTTGTATCTATACATTTATGTGTAAATTTGTGTGTAGACACACACACATACACACGCACAAGCACACGCGTGCACACACACACACACATTTATCAATGTGTTCTTCGTATATTTGTGTGTACCATGCATCCATGAATAAATGAACATATTTGTATATACGAACGAACGTAAATGTCTATGTATTTCTCTCTGTATACACGAATGTGAATATATGTGTATTTGTATGTGTGTGTATCCGAGTATAATATAAAGGTGAAAGACGTATCAAGCTGAACTCTCAAATGGGAATTTAGCATTTTAATATCGCACATCAGAGTAAAGATGGCGTAGTCCTTGAAGCCCTTACTTTCTATCCACCCCTGTACTATTCACGCACTCTTTTATATTCAAAGGTCTGTTGTGTATGCACGTGTTGTGTAATATTGTAAATGCTAATGGTGAGGTTAAGATGAACTTTGTCCCATGGAACCATTTTCTCTTCGGATACAATAGATTCTAGTCGATTATTATGTTAAGAACTGATCGTTTGAAAAGTTTCTTCCGAGATTTGTTCGTAAAATAAATAAATTAATAATCCAGGAAAAGAGGTATGTTATTAAACATAACGTACAGTAAGTTAAAATAAAGTATTTTGTTTAGTGAAATTAGTTAATAAGAATTTTTCACGCGTTTTGTATGTATATAAACCAAATGGACCAACGATTTTATGTTATCTTATTATTGTTCTTTTATTATTATTATTATTATTATTATTATTATTATTATTACTATTGTTATTGTTATTAATGTTATTATTGTTATAATTGTTATTTTATTCTTCTTCTTTTTTTTCTTCATATAAACTTCTTCTTTTTTCTTATATAAGAACAACCATTAATAATTAAATTCCATTGAATTTTCAATTTTAATGAATTTCAGTCCAATAATTTTCCTTAACATTATTTTAATCAATTCGAAGCTACGAATGATTAGAGAAATTATTTCAAATTTAAATTTTGCCATCGACGTCGTACAAAAATAAAATGAAAAAAAAGAAAAAGAAGAGAAAGCAAGGAAACAATGACGGTTGAAACGATAGAAAATCTTTTATTCTGTCCTGTTCGTATATACAAATTTTCCGCAAATGTTTTTCCCTTCTTCCATATTTTTATTTCAATTTTCAATTACTTTTTATTACTCCCATCTCCTCCTCCTCGTCCCGCCCCATTAAATCGTTCTTACAACGGACATTTTCATCAAACCATGACTCAAGTACGATACAAGCAAAAGTATAACCCTGAATTCTCGTTCAAATTTCGTTTCAAGCGTTCGTACACACACGCACACACGCAGTAGACGTACGCACGCATGCACGTAAACGTACAAGTACACACGCACACGTACACACACGTTAACGGACGGCAATTAAATTCGCTTTGTTCCACGATGTTTTGTCGCAAGCGATGAGTTTTATTAAAATAGCTGATAATTATCGTGAAGTAGGTCGAGAGTCTATTGAGCGGGCAAAGCGGGTAAAAAGGATATCGATCGGAACGAGAGAGAGATAGACAGATATATGGATAGATAGATAGATAGATAGAGAGAGAGAGAGAGAGAGAGAGAGAGAGGAAGAGGGAAATAGAAAAAGAATGAGAACATCGCCTACCGGGTGTACACAAACGAGTGTGTACCACCTATCGATTGACTCCTTTATTGGCGAACTTTTCAATTTCTTTTGATTGCGCTTGCAATTGGTATACTTCGCTTGGGACAAACGTAACTATACGCGTGTTTGTCTGTCTGTGTATATATGTATGCATGTATGTATGTATCTATTTGTATGTATGTACGTATGTATAATATACGTATGTATTTGTCTGTATATATATATTTTTTATGTGATTTTATTTCACGGAAATGGAAGAAGAATTCAAATATTTGTTTCTCCCCTTCTCGCGCCGTCCTTCCTATCCAACCATTTTCTCTCTCCCTCTTTCTCTCCATCTCTTTCTTTCTTTCTCTCTCCCTTACTTAGTATATTGCACTTAATTAACCGACGCTTGATCGAAAATATTTAAATCATTATATTATAATATTCGATTAAATCTAATTTAATTTAGATCTTTTTATGAATCGATATCAGATTTATTTAAAGATATAATTTGTGTTATACATTTGTATATAGATATTCGCAATTAGTAATGTCACATATCTCTATATGAATAATTATATTTTTGTTCAATAAAAATTCTCCCTCTGCGTGTGTGTGTGTGTGTGTGTGTGTGTGTGTGTGTGTGTCTCTCTCTCTTCTTTTTACCGTTTCACGGGTCATTAACCGTGCCAGATGTACAAAAACGATAAGATCCCTTAAAAAAAAAAGCAAACAAAACGAAAAAGCAAAAACCGTATTTTCACAATGTTAATGTCGTACGTTTTATCAAAACGCGTGTGGTATACCTAGTATCTAGGTACGTAGATACTATTGTAAACTGGACAATATTTTCTCGTTGAACCTTAACGCTCGAAAGGGAACGGATACGACCTGAAAATTCATTCTCGACAATGTGGAATTTTGGTTTGGTTGGACTTGTTATACAAGAGAGATAGATAGAAACAGAGAAAGAGAGAGAGAGAGAGAGAAGGAAAAAAACGAAAAGAGAATAAAAAAACGAACGAACGCGATGATATCCCGGACCGAGTCTCTGACGATCGTACGATCTCACGGGGAAAACATCGTGTAGCTTTCCAAACTCCGCAAACCGGTGATTATAATTCACCGTGGGTCTTCGCATATTCATAGAAACGTTGTCGGCCGATTTATGCTCGTGTAATACGTTTGTAGCGTGCTTTAGAGACGAAAAGCAACCCTTTTTTGTATTATTTCTTTTTTCTTTCCCTCCTTTTTCCAACGGGACGAAGAAAGTCATTTCTGATATATCAAAACGATTTATTCTGTCCCCTTTTAGTGCACGACTGGCTATATATTTCTTTTTCCCTTTTCTTTCTTCCTTTTTTTCTTTTGTTTCTCTTCCTTTCTTTTTTCTTTTTTTTTTTTTTTTTTTTTTTTTTTACAGAATTGTAATGAACCGCAAAATGTGCGAACTGAATTTTTTAAGTTTCTATTTCTTTTCCCTTTCTATTCGGCAGGAAGAAAATAACACCAGAATTTCCTGTCGACTGTCCTTTCTTTTTAATCAAGCACGAGTAATAAATGGATGCTTGTATGTTTTCTTTTCTCTCTCTGTTTTTTTTTTGTTTAATTCGTTGCCCTCACGCGACGCTTTATAATAATACTTATTTATCGTAAATCATTATCAAGATTTAATAAAAAAATAAAATAAAATAAAATATCTCAGAACTATTTAAGAAGTTGATTTTTTAATACTAAATCAGAATTAATTCGAAAACAGCAAAACCCATTTTTTCTTCCTCTATGAAATAAATCGTCAAAACCATTTCGGAAATTGTAGAATTAAACATTTTGAATAGACATCCTTCGCGATTCACTTAATGTTAAGGACGTTAAACATAAAGCATAAATAACATCAGAAATTCCTGTCGAGGATCTTTTTTTATCAAGCACAAGTAATCAGATGCACGTTTCTTTTTTATTCTTTTCTCTTTTTTTCTTTTTAATTCGTTATAACTATATAACACTTAATAACAAAACTTAATTATCGTAAATCTTTATTAAAAAAAAAAAAAAAAAAAAAAGAAAAAAACCAATTTGTTTAGAAATCGCAAAATGAAAATTTTTTAAATGGACATTAATTATCCTTCTCGATTGTATTCTTTCTTAATGTGAAACGTAAAATGAATATTTTTCTTTTTTGATTCTCTATCTTTTTTTTCTTTGTTTTTTGAATTGGACACCGAAGGAAAGCATTGGATTTTAATTTCACGTAAATTACTTGAAAAGCAGCATCCTGCTCTTATCTCACCTTGGCTGTCAGAATAGGAAGATGATGTTACCGAGAAAGAAGAAGAGGAGCAAGAAGAAGAAGAAGAAGAAGAAGAGAAAGATAGAGAGAGAGAGAGAGAGAGAGAGAGAGAGAGAGATGGATAGAAATTTCCAGGTCATCTCTAAGGTCTCGCAAGATACGTCCACGTTCTCACGTTTACGATGGCACCGTTAAATTCGCTAGTAACGGCACATTAGAGACACTTGCCAGATCCCTTTTACGAGCCAACGTATATATAGGGGGATGGGGAGTGGGAGGGTGCAAAAGGTGCCAAGACAATGCCAGGAATTAACAGGAGTCTCTTCCTTTTACCTCCTTTAACTATCGGATATATGTATTCCTTGGCTTTTCTACTTGCCGTTACGTCATCCACACTCGGCATATACTACCAATCGAGACCAATGAACTCATAATGTAATAGATCAAAACATGTTCGTGAGTTAACAAAATTGTTGCGTTGATTTAAAAAAAAAACAAAAAGAAAAAAAAACAAAATAAAAAGAAAACAGAAAAGAAAAATAATAGAGAGAAGAAAGAATCCAATCGATGCATTGGCATTAGATATGAATAATAAATAAATATTGTAATAATAATGTGAAATTTAAAATTTCATTTATTTTATTCGCATTATATATAAATAATAAATAAATGTTATATAACGGTAATATAAATAGTCTTGCGAAATGTAGATTGAAGATAACTCAAGGGAAGAAATATTTAATTTGTATAAGATATTAATACATCGTAAATAAATATTAATGAATGGTCTAAGAAATGGATAAAAATAAGAATTAATTTCTACTTATTTTATTCACACTAAATATGAATAATAAATAAATATTATTATAATGATATAAATGGTCTTGCAAAAGAAAGGTTGAATATATCTCAAGGAAAAGAATACTTAATTCATATAAGATATGAATAAATCGTAAATAAATATTAACGAATAGTCGAAGAAAAAGAGAAAAATAAGAATTAATTTTTATTTATTTTATTCACATTATATATGAATAATAAATAAATATCATTGTAATAATATAAATAGTCTTCAAAAAGATAATGAGAATATATCTCAAGGAAAAGAAATTCGTTTGAGATACGAATAAATCATAAATAAATACTAGTGGGTAGTCTACAAAAAAAAAAAAAAAAATAAAAGAAAAACAAATCGATTCTTACTTCATTTGATGATGATAAAAAAAGAGGATAAAATCTTTAGGAAAGAAGAAACTTAATTCATATAAGACGTAAATCATAAATAAATAATAATAAAAAAAGATAAAAATAAAAAACAAAAATCCCGAATTGCCCCAAATTTTCCAAATATATCGGATAATTTTAAGAAGCTAATTATATTTTCGATGATAGTCGTTTGAGTATCGCTATTGTTTTCGAGCGATTATGCGAACCACAGATATAATCCTTTCCAAAAGCTCGGCCTTTTCAGAAACGCAAGTTCTAGCGTGAAATCGATGACACGATAATGGTGCGACGAGCAGCAGAGAGAGTTAGAGAGAGAGAGAAAGACAGAGAGAGAGAATGTGTGTGTGTGTGACAGAGAGAGAAAGAATGTGTGTGTGCGAGAAAGAGAGGCAGAGAGAGAGAGAGGAAGAGTGTGTGTGAGAAAGAGAGACGCGCTCTAATAAATTAATAGTACACGTATATAGCACGCACATTTGCGCGCACACTGATAATCCGACGAGATCGTTACGATTGTCAATGCTGTTAATTTTCCTACGACTCTCATATTATTCCCATGGCTTTGTATTCCCAGTGATAATTATTAATTGGTAATTTCATTGATCTTCGAGATCTTTTCATTTGTTTTCTCCGTCTAACTATCTTATCTATCTATCTATCCATCTATCTATCTATCTTTCTATTTATCTGTCTATCTGTCTATCTGTCTATCTATCTGTCTATCTATCCGTACTTGAAATACGAAATTAAAAATCCGACAAAGAAATGAAACACAACAAAGAAATGAAAAATGTTATTATCTTCGTTAATTTGTTTTTCTTTTTTTTTTCTTCTTCGACTCTTCTCCGCCTAAATTTTTATCTATTATTATTATCTTTAATGAGACAACGATAGCAGAATATATTTTTATTCTTAAGAATTAAAACAGCATTATCGTCGCAATATAACGTGTAACGATAATGATTTATTATTATCATCGTAACGGAGGAGGGAGTAAATTTAATTTGTATTTTTAATTCATTGGGATATTTAATTATTCTGTTAACCTATTGTTAATTTTTTCTTCTTTTATTTTGTTCTCTTTCTTTCAATCGATCACATTTCAGTTTCTTTGTCGAATAATTTCAGAATCGAAATGAAGAATTGTGCGATGATCGATATATCCCCACGATTAAAATGGTATTTTCCTAAATTACGTATGGTTCTTATCTAAATGTCGAAAATAAAGGTGTGTCAGATTATAGACTTCGAAAGAGAAAAAAATAAGAGAGGGTGAGAGAGAGAGAGAGAGAGAGAGAGAGACTGACAGACAGAAAGAAAGAGAAAGATATATAGATAGATCATTTACGAACATCGGCCTATCGATTTACGATTCGGTCTCGCCCATATTTTCCGAGTTAATGGAGTAAACTATAGTACTGCGTAGGTTGAACCAAACTAAACTAATCTAAAGAGGAATAAAATGGTGTCTTAATCAACGTTTACATTGTTACTTCAGTATTGGTTACTCATTGTCGGTGTTAAAGATGACTTATAAGGATCGCTAAAAAAACAAAAAGAAAAAGAGAAAAGAATAATTAATAAGAATAATTTGAAAATTTCAAGTTAATTTTAACGATATTGATATTAATCTTTCAAAAAGTATAATTAAAAAAGAAAAAAAGAAATAAAACATCAACGTCTCCAAGTTTCGAATCGATCAAACAATTTCAATTGATTACTTTCATTATTCAACATTATTAAAATTTAGAATGATAATATGAATAATAATAATAATACAATATTTTTATTGATCGTTTGAAGATGATTGTTAAATATCATAAATTTCAAACTGAATTTCATTTCACGAATTCATCGGTGGAACATTTAGTAACCATAAGGAATGATAATAACGATAATATTAAAAATAACGACAACAATGATAATAATAATAATAATTAATAATAATAATTAATAATAATAATAATAACAACGATGATCATCAAGATTCGTATCGATGGATGAAAAATCGAATGATAATAAGTTGCAAGTAATATCTCTCGGTAAAGCAAGAGCCCTGTAATACTATATAGGAATATAAGCTCGATCGATCGTGCACGGACCATAACAGAATGCGAATGGGTGAGAGTGGGATAAGGTTGAAATGCCGAGTAATTCTCAGATATTAACCTGACAGTCGAACATCTCGGCAGCTTACTCGGTTAATCTGATTACTTCAATTCCCAAGAGTGTAGGACGCGTTGAATTTGTCTCTACAATTTGCCCGTAATGAATAGAATAACTATTAAACATATATATATATTTAAAGAAAAAAAATTGAAAAAACAAACAGTATGATAACACCATTAATTAATACAAAAACAAATTAATAGCAAATAATAGACGAGTCAAGTGAACATTGTACAAACGAGATAATAAATGCAATCGAATAAGAATAACGAAAGAAAATCGAATAAATTGTACGAACATTATTAGTACGAAATACGAAAGGTAAAACGATGAAAAAAGAAATTTGATATGAATAATATCGTTAAGGCAAAACGATTAATATATATATATATATATATATATATATATATATATATATATATATATAACGTGTGTCGTGTCTAAAAGAAAGTTATATAATCTGTAAATGATTGTTACTTATATTGATATAATTATATTTTATTTTTTAAGTATAACATATACTTCTCAAATATTAACTTTTACGATATAAACTATATATAAATACACACACACACATGCACACTCACACAAATACTTATCATCCATCGTAAAAATGTCGGGTTGACGAAAGCCAACGAAAGCGAGCAAAGGTAAGCGAAAGAGATAGAGAGAGATAGAGATAAAGATAGAGATAGAGATAGATACAGAGAGAGAGAGAGAGAGAGAGAGAGAGAGAGAGGGCGTGAAACATTCAGCTGGAATTTTCCGAGTTAATGGCGTACTTTTCTCTCGAAGAGAAGGTCGCCGTCATTCTGACAGTGACAGCAGAAATGTTGCAATTCGTTCGAAAGACAACGAAAGGGTGTCCTGTTTGTTTATATAAGGTACGAAGAGTGGAGTGCTCTCTCTCTCTCTCTCTCTCTCTCTCTCTCTCTCCCCTCCTCTCACTCTCTCTGTCATTCTCTCTGAAGTAAAAGGAAAAGAATCCTACAACAGCATCCTTATATCCCCAGTTTTCTCTACTTTTTAACGTTAAAGGCAGCCGAGACTCATCCGCGTTTTCCACTATCGACGGGCAAAGGGTACGTGCCCGAAGATAGGGCATAAGGAATGCAAGAGGGAGAGATATAGGGCAAAAGAGAGAGAGAAAGAGAGAGAGAGAGAGAGAGAGAGAGAGAAAGGTGGAAAGAGGAGGAAAAAGGGAAGGTGCTGAAGAAGGAGGAGTAGGGTGAGGAGGAGGAAGAGGGACGAGAAGTAAGAGTAACAAGCCAAAATAAACAGCCGACTGTCGATTCCTGCTGTCGCAATATTTGCCCTACCACTTGGACAAAACTTTATCCATTAGGTATCACCTACCCACGTATATTTCTGATCATCTACGTGCAACCCAATGGAAAAAGTGTTGACCATATTACGGGTGTCTGTCACTAATGCCGCGTTATTGCATACGATCTGACAATTTTCAAGCGATTTCATATTTCCTAGATTACCCATATCCGGATAAAAAAAGGAAAGGAAAGAGAGGGGAATAGAGAAGGGAAAAAAAAAGAAGAGATAACCCTCAAAGAGACGGAAAAAGGGAAATGAGGTTCCCGTATAAGAAAGAACCAGGCTTGTTTCGAAGTATTTAGAATATGAAGAGTGATAGAAAAATAGGGAAAGGATTTATAAATGTTGCTATTAAATTGTTTCGTAAGATATCTTGGTATACTTGTCATGAATTGAATCAGCGTATGATGAAAATATTGTCATCATACGTATATGTGTGTGTGTGTGTGTATACGTAAGATATATATATATATATATATAATATGTTTCAAAGATAAACTTTTTCTATGTTATGGTTGTTAAGCACAAAAGGACGCCAATAATTAATAGTAATTGTCTCTCTCTCTCTCTCTCTCTCTCTCTCTCTCTCTCTCTCTCTCTCTCTCTCTCTCTCTCTCTCTTCCACCATCATCCTCATATAATTTTTTTCAAGTAAACAAAAAATTCACTAATTTATATACATATACATATATAATACATTTTTAATATATATAATAAAAATCATCTTTCATATTAATCATCTGTTAAATAATCGTAAATATCAATTTTTATTAATCACGTTTAAACATTACGAAGATCACATATATGTGTACGTATGTATATACATATAATACTAAATTTTAACCTGTAATATACAACAATTCTCGTTTTAACAAAATCAATACTATTTGCCCGTGACTTATTCACGATAAGAAATTTAACTACAAGTATCACCTTTTTCTCACCCTCTGCTCTTTGTCCTTCGCTCTATCCCGGCCCTCCACTACCCACCCTCCTATTCCTCCAAAAAATAAACATTTACCAGCTGGGTAACAGAACGGAAAACGTCTATTTGATTCTATTCGCACGAACGATTTCGCAAGCCGGCTAGACCGAAAGAGCACACCGATCTTGGTAAGGATGAAGACGACAACGGATAGATGGATGGACCAAACGGATGAAAGTAGGATGGGTGGATGGGTGGGTATTGGGAGAAAGGAAAAGAGGGAAGGTTAAGGGTGGGATAGAGGAAAGGGAGAATATAGGATTTTTCTAGCTGCTCGAAAACGTCTTTCTATATCAGCGTATACATTGATACATACATACATACATATACACATACAACTGTGGATTACACATACACAAACTAACGTGAGACACACGTATTCACTTATCGATGCATTTCCATTTGTTGGGCGAATCAAAAAGGAAAAAAAGGAAAATAGGGAAAAGAAAATAGGAACGGAAAAATGTTCGTGCGATTTCGCATCAACATTTAAAAATCATTGCGTCGACACGTCATAGCGTTGATAGTCGATACACGTTTTGCAAGAGTAGACTCCTGTGTTATGGATATTTTTTTCTTTTTTCTTTTTCGTCTCTCTTAAGTTAAACACCAGCTCTACAGTTCATCGCTCTACCAACTGAGCTATCGAAGGGGCTACTTTCTATTTTTTTTCGTAAACGTTCCAAATCATTTTTCATACTTCATTATACGATCTATAAGATATAATTATGGATTTTCGATAATTAAGATTTAATTAATGAAAATCGATGGAAACGATACAATTGACGATGACAACGATTGTCGATTCTTCGTTCGAGGGGGAAAAAAATGAAATTTTTAATTTTCAATTGGAAAAGAACCTTTAATAATAGATATTAAAAAAAGAAAAAAAAACAGAAGAAATTGTATACGAAGTTGAAATGTATTATTAACAAACGGCCTAGGTTATTTCCAGCCTGGGTATTAAAAAGTTTTCAACTTTTTTCGACTACGTGTCAATTAAAACGAAAATATAAAGATAAAATTGCATTTTAACGGAATGCAAGAAATAAAGGGGAATTAAAACAAAAACAAAAGAAGAAAACAGAAAAAACCTCGACGAATATTAGTCCCTTCATAAAATTAATCAATGAAACGTACTTAAACGTAATTCGTTTAATCGCGCCTCTTCCCCTACTCCCCCCCCCCTTACCCCCTACCCCCGGTAATAAGAAAAAAGAAGAAGAAAGAAGGAGAAAACTAATTTTTAACAAAACAAAAATGAAAAACTATTATAATCTGTCTGTTTAAAACGAAAAAACAAAGAAAAATTTCTTCCTGCGAACAACGGAACGTTGTCTGCAAATGGTCAACGTGCAACATATATGTATGTTTTCAAGAAAGAGCAAGAGAGACAATGAGAGGGAGAAGGAGACAGAGAGATAAATAGATAGATAGATAGATGGATAGACAGAGAGAGAGAGAGAGAGAGAGAGAGATAAGATAGAGAGAGAGAGAGAGAGAAGATAGAGAGTGTTACCGTGGGGCAAAGGAGAAGGGCGATTTAAGTTGCCGACGATAAGATAACGTCCGCAAGCCGGGTAACGGGCAATTAATTCGAGAGTAGCTTGAGTAAACAGGGCCGAGAAATTAAAAGCTATTTGTCATGGGCTCGGCAGGGTTCTCTTCCGTCCAGGGGCGCCCAGGGTTGCTCTCTGTTCCCGCTGTCTTACGAAGGAAGAAGGATGAAGGGAGAAGAAGACTAGTGGTATAGCTGAAGCTTATGCTACCCGCCGCTTTGAATTAAGATTCGGCCGATATGCATCGTGTGTTATAACCTTCCGCGAAATTTAAGCTCGCCTCCGGTCCGTGGATTTAACATTACTTACGAAAAATGAGCCTCAGTAACGTCATCGCTCTTTTCATACATGCGTATATACGTATAAATGTGTGCGTTTCGTTACACTCTTGTGAAACGCACTCTCTCTCTCCCACTTTCTCTCTCTCTCTCTCTTTCTCATATAAGTGTATATATACGTACACCCTCTTTCTATCCACCCATTTATCTATCTATCTATCTATATACATATATATATATACATATATATGTATATGTCTTTCTCTCTCTCTCTCTCTCTCTCTCTCTCTGTGCGCGTATGTGTGTATGTGTGTGTATGTATCTTGGGTAACGAATCTCTTGGCAAAACACGCTCTTCTACGGACGATGGTAATTAACACCGTAACATCGTACATGGGTCTGTGTTATGTGTTCTGCGCACTGTGCACTGTTGCTGCTGGCGCTTGTTACTTGCTGCTGCTTTTACTGCTGCTGCTGACTGCTGATACTGCTTGAAAATCGCGATGAAGAAAAATTTGTTAGGAAAGCTCTTCAAAGCTTTACCAAATGAGATATGGGAGAGATCGCTTATCTATAGATGTTAAAACTTTAAGCCGGTAAGCTTCAATTGTCTTCTTGGATATTTTTCTCAGGATTTTCATTCTAATTCTTTTTTTCCTTCTTTTGATTTGTTTGCTCTCTCTCTCTCTCTCTCTCTCTCTCTCTCTCTCTCTCTCTCTGTCTTTCTCTCTTTATCTTTTTAAATCTCTATAAAGAGAGAGAGAGAGAGAGAGAGAGAGAGAGAGAGAGAGAGATCATAAAAATGTGGTTTATGAAAATGGGATATTTTCGATTTTTAAATTGAAATAAAAAAATTTTATTAACGAACATTATATAAACATGTTTCAAATTCAAACGAAAAATATATAAAATAATACTTATAAAACATTTATTAGTTTTCAAAATTAAATTGAAATAAGAAATATATATATATATATATATATATATATATATATATATATATATATATATTTCTTGTTTCTTCTTTTCTTTTTTATTTTGATTAAAAATACTAAAACAGGAATGAGCATGATTGAGTTAGTAATTAGGGAAGTAGCCCGTCATACATTTTTATGGTCCACATTATTGTAATGTCTTTTTATACTTTTTCTATTTCAGAGATTATTTAAATAGAAATAGAGAGATGAAAGATAATGTTATACATTTTTAGCACGTGTTGAAAACTCAAATTAAATAAGAATGAATGTTATTGAAGTTGCGAATATGGAACTGTCCTTGTTATACAAAATTTTATAATTCAACGTTATTATAATACCTTTTTTGCAGGGGCTATTTTATTATTTTAAAGAGAACGCAGGTGCGCGTACATAAAATTTAAAGCATATTTATTTATTTACTTATTTATTTGTTTGTTTATTTATTTATTGTATTCATAAGTAGAATAAAATATCTTTTCAATATTTACGTGCGTTTGTATTTCACGTGTAATTTAAATTAAATTTATGCGTGCGTGTTTCTTATTAGCTAATAAAAAATCTATAAAATCGACGTTAAATATATATATATATATATATATATATATATATATCTTTTTCTCTCTTTCTTTTTCTTTCTTTTACGATTCATAACAAATGAGAAACTTCAGGAAATTTATAGACACGTTTACTTACTAATTACACGATTCACACATATCCATACATACATAGATACATAAATTTGTGTGTGTGTAAATACATAAGAGACGGAGAACCAGTGCGTTTAGATCGTTTGCGCACACTTCTCTTACGTTTCGCGTGACAGGCGCCGCTTTAATGATCATTAAGTAATTAAGATAAGAGGGTTCAGCAGGCGGCACGCTCCTTACCTTATCGCTCGAATAACTTCGTCCGTCATCGTTCAGCGAGAGAAAACGTTCGTGGTTTTTTCCTTACCTGCAACAAGGGGTAAAAAAGGAATAGAAATAATTTTCATACAAATGAAAGAAGAAAGTCGAGATGATTTGAAAAGAATTGAATGATTTTTTTTCTAATCGTTAATTTAGAATCGATAAATTTGTCGCAGTAAAAGTTTACATACATATATACATATATACATATATATATATATATATATATATATATATATATATATATATATAACTATAAATATATATACATATATATAAAACTGCATTTCGAGATAACCGCATCGAAATAAATCATCACGAATATAAATGTCTTTAGAATCCCATTAAACCGATCTACAATATTATTATTATTATTATTATTATTATTATATTCTGACAGAACGATATTTTTGTTAACAAAAATTACCGTTCACACGGAAAGTTAGTTTTATTGCTGCCAAGTTTGTGAATTATCTTCCTTGAATTGTTTACGTTTGGAGAAACAATGCCAGAAAAATGTTTTTATTGTTTTTCCCTTTTTTTTTTTTCATGAGGAATACAACGGGTTTATTACATTAATTTCTCAAAATTGCAATACATTTTGCTAAATGAAGATCTTCCATTTCCAGAGAATTCAGCTGTAATGGATTAAAAAGTAAAATTTTAGACGAGATTAAAAAGTAAAATTTTGATTTACGCAATATTGCAATTTTGTAAACTTCATTTATAATTATTTATCATAATTGTCACAGAAGATAGTGAATCATTTCTTTTCGAATGCCTATAACGTTTGAAAATAATAGAATTATTATCATTAATTATTGTCTTCAATAATTAATATTATATACCTAATATCACATAAATGATATTAAAATTTCGATTCATAAATACATCAAATTTCGATTTTTAACAACATATTGCAAATATTCACTTTATCATATAATAAATATCATCAACAATTTTTTTTTTTTCTTTTAATACCACGATCGTAAAAATCTTACACTCTTATATTCTTCTTACAATCTTACATTTTCGAAAATATCACGAATCACGTGTGAACAATTATTATTAATTATTTGTTGAAAAAATTATTATTAATTATTATACCGTAACAAATTTATTTACGATTGGAACATTAACAATTGTAAACAATTAACTCATAATATATTTTTAAATCATTTAAAATTCTTTCGATAATCGAGAATAGACACCTCGAAAATAAATGTCCCTTAGAACGATCCCATTAAACCGAGATCCACAAACATTAGTATCAACCTACTTTAATCTTTCCTTTTGATAAAAAGAAGAAGAAAAAGAAAAGAAAAAAAACTTTCTATCGTTGTCACTTTAAGCCCCAGATCAGGACAATTTCCTCCGTTAAAATGGTTCGTACCTTTCTCTTGGAAAAGTTCAACGTAGGGATTGGTTGTGCCTGCTTGAAATTGCATCCGTTCACCAGGAACATCGTGGTGAACCAAAGGGATGTGAAAATGTGACGAGGGGTAGTTGAAGAGCTAGCTAGCGAACGAGAAGTGGCAAGGGTGGTGGGAGGAAGGAAAGGGAAGGGAAAGGAAGGAAAGGGTGGTGGTGGTGGTAGGTTGGTGGTATGGGGTGGGTGGTCGGAAAGGTGCAGAGGCGCCGAAGTTTGTTTTTCACCCTTTCCGGTCCGAGCCAGAGTTCTCTAATTAAAGCTGGAACGTTTGGTGTTCAGCAATTAAAAAGTACCGACTTCAAAGACCGATTCAAATGTGGCGGCAGCGCGCTACCAACGTTAGGGGTGGTTTTATATCGGCACTCTAGTGATCGTTGCTAGCTCGTGGCAAACCCCGGTAACGTTTGCACGTGAACGCGCACAAACCGAAACTAACGGCAACAAAATTTCTTTTTTCCTTTTATTTATTTATTTATTTTTTTTTTTATTTCACATCGTTGCAGCGAACTATCAAAAAAAAAAAAATACACGAATCTTAAAGGATAAATATAATATGATATATAATAGGAAAGATCGATCATCGTTCATTGATAATCGGTTTTATTGATTATGACAGCGTTTTTGTTAATTATACGTAAACATTTTGTAACACGAATGGTCATTTATGAATACTTTTTATTATTAAGTTTCAATTGTTATATGAATATTTTAAAGGTCAGTGTAAATAATTATGGACCAGTTATACCACGTAATGATATTTCATTGTAAACAATGATCATTTGTTTCAAATATTTATTTACAAAATGAAAAGTGACAGATTTAAATAATTGAAAAAAAATTTTATATAAATTGTAGTTAGAATAATTTTAAAGGATATTATTGTATTATAATTCAATATATAAAATAATGAAACAATAATACAAATGTCAACGTCTTAATAACAATAAACAAAATTCAAGAATTATTTTTAACGATCATTAAAACGATAAAAACAACTAACAGATATTTACGAATATTTCCGAAATTAATAATAACATATATATATATATATATATATATATATATATATATATATATATATATATTATAAAAGAACAACTAATAAGAATTATCACGTAAATAAAACACTTTTCAAATTTTTAACAAGCACATATATTTCTTTCTATTTCCCACTTTACCTGAAAGAATTACGTGGGAAATTGGTG
>OU426857.1:4408953-4463953 GCA_911387685.1 Dolichovespula media | reverse complement strand
AGGCTCGCGATTGTTTCATTTATCCTGTAGTGGAGCAATATTTGTTTACTTTATAGTACGGATTTGTTAAATTTAAATGATAAAAATTAATAAAATATCCTTATATTAATAAGCTTACCGAGAATTTATTTCCGCTCATAAAGAGTTATTATTAGTATTTTATTTAAATTAATTATCTACATTGATAACCATGGCCCGAATTTAACGAATATAATCTAAAAACGATCGGAATACAAAATCCTTTTATTTTCTTTCCTTCTTTTTCTTTCCTATCGTAAAAGTATTTATAATATTTTACTTAATTTCGATGTGAAACGTTTCTCCTTTTGTTTTTTTCTTTTTCATTTAGATTTAAATTACGATTACACAATTAAAACGTAATACATAGTTTCATATTACGTAAATATATCATATTAAAAATGTCATGGTTGTTTTCCTTGCGCCTTAAAAAAAAAAAAAAAATGGAAGAAAACTAAGAATGATAAATAAATTCGGTTAATATTTTTTTGTCTTTTCCAAATCACGTACTTTTTTCTTCTCAAATCATTCGAAAAATAATATATGAATACGAGAGAGAGAGAGAGAGAGAGAGAGAGAGAGAGAGAGAGAGAGAGAGTGAGATAAAAAAAATAAAATAAACAAATTCAGTGGCTTTACGAAACGTGCCAAACGTAACGCGAAACGCATAAATTTGTGTAAACGAATATTTCGCTATTCGGCTCAAGCGTCCGAGGATAAATTGAATCAACGACGTAGAACGATGAATGGTATAATTAGCAATAAATCATAATTAATACCGCTAATAACGACTATTTATGATTTTACCAAACAAAGGCTCGTTCGTAGTTCGGTGCTGACGTCAATTGCGATAAAGGGCTCGATGTAGTATATGCTGACTCAAAATTTGATCGTTTATGGTGTTTTTCAAAGACATTTTTCATTCCCCAAATCAATGACGAGAACTCACGAACGTAACGTTAACTTATATATGTGTGTGTATATATATATATGGATCGTAACAAAAATTAACTCGTTAGAATAATTGAAATTAAAATTGGAACGTTTTGGTAAATTTTATAAAAAAAAAGGTATCAATATGATATTAACAATTGAAAAATAAGGAATAAGATATTTATTTATTTCGTAACAATTGTTTATTTACCCAATAAAATTTATATAAACGATTAATACTTATCGTAATTATTTGTTAATATAAATTTATATAATGATAATATTCAAGTTGAATTAACATTGAAAAGAATAATTCATTATACAATTAATCTGTCCTGTATTGTTTTTACACACACACACACACACACAACTAGCTATGCATTTAAATCGTTAAACCTGAATATCTCCTTGATTTATAATTATATAGAAAAAATTCTTAAAACGAAATTATGGCATTCGAAGGATCATATCTGACAATGGAAAACATTTTTTCTGGAGGTCATTTCTTTTTTTTCGTTTTCTTTTTTTAAGATTACGAGATCATAGGTATTCTTTTTTCAAATAGATCCTTCGTTACATTCTGAATGAAAAAAATGTATAAGAGTACAATGTTCGCAGTCGCATCTTCTTTTTTTTCGTTGATCTTAATTACAATATAATAGAAAATTAAGAATGATAGAAGAAAAGAAATATTATAGGAAAAATGAAGAATGTTTTAAGATGGACTATAGATATTCACGATCATGATTTTGTTTTTTCTTTTCCCCAAGTGAACATGCATTATTTCGTTTTATCCCCTCCCCCCCCCCCAGCCCACCAAATGCACTTATACTTTACATTATCACCCATATAATTGTATATATAACGGAAGAACAATTGTATTGTATAGAAATATCAAAACAGAAATTTGTATAAATCAACAAAATCTAAAAATTTCTGAATTATTTATTATACTTCTTCGACGGGGAATATAATATATTCAATTGAGAATAGAAATTATTGGATATAAATGTGACTATATCGAAATAATTACATTGGGCATAATCCCCACCTTTGAAGATGTTCAAAATCGGTAGATAAGAGGAAAGATCGTTAACCTTTGTATGTTCCCTACGGAAGGGAACAGGAGACCACTACGGCTTGGAATTAACGACGAGAGAACTTTGGTAATTCTCTTGAGAAGCTTTTGGATTAGGCTTCGAGAAGGTGCAGCCTAGGAAGGTAGATGGTGGTATCCTTGCTGCTTTGCAAAGAGGAAAGATCACTTTTGGGATTATCGATGAAACTTTTGCGAATAGATTCCCTTAATCATTTTGTTAAACAATCTTTTTCTGTTTTTTTATTATTATTATTATTATTATTTTTCTCCTCCTTGTTTTATTTCTTTTTTTTTTTCGTCGCGCTATCATCGCTCTAAGTTCCTCTTTTTTAATTTATTAATTTATATTTTATATATATATATATATATATATATATATACATTTTTATTGTAATTTAAATTCCAATATACAATATTGTATCATTATAATTAATTTAGAATTAATGATTTTTTTTCTTTTAATGATACCATATGATTAAATATTTATTTGATGATTTTATTTTTATTTCTTTTCGTTAACTTTCGCAGTCGGTAATGTCGTAATCTACGCTCAAATGCCGTCACTCATTTGGTCACAACAGTTGCTACTTTTAATTTATTGATTAATTTACATTTCTTTTCTTTTATTTATTTTTTTTTTTTTTACAATTTTCTACAATCCAAATACGTTAACACTTCTTCCATTTTTCTTTGCTTAAACCGTAAAAAAAATTAAAAACTTAATAGCCATTCCTAAAAATTATTGTAATCTAATTTAAATCAATATATACGTTATACAAATAATTATGTATATAATATAATTACAGTATATATTTTAATGATGTATATACTACATTTAAAAAATTCTTGATAATTACTATATTAAAATAAGTTTACTTTCCTTGTTTTATGCAAATACGTTGAATCGAAGTATCCGTGCGCGCATATTATAAAAACTAAAAAGAAAGAAAAAAGAAAACGGAAAAAGAATGCAATTTTTCGATAGAGGGAATATCGAAGGAAACAGAAAAGATATTTCATAAAAGGTATACTAGAGACAATGGTGGAAAACGTTTCACGAATTCCACGATTCTTTTTATCTTATTTTCTTCTCTCTCTCTCTCTCTCTCTCTCTCTCTCTCTCTCTCTCTCTCTCTCTCTCTCTCGCTCTATCTCTTACGAGAAGTTCGATCTTGGCCGAGCGAAATGAAAGAAAAGCATGTAAGATATATTCGTGCAATAAGATGCTAATTCGACGGGAGTTTTGGGATGAAGTATGATAGCGGTCATAGCTGTCCTCAAACACGAATTCGCTTTATATCACGACTTTTTTGTTTTTACAATAACTGCAGAGAAAGAGAGAGAGGGAGAGAGCGAAAGAAGGAAATATAGATACAAGAAAAAAAAAATTAAAAAAATACTTCACATAAGGAAACCTACATGAAATATGTGAACAGCTATGTTGTTAGAAAAAAAAATTATGAAGAAAAAAAAAATAAAGAAATGAAAAAATGAAAATATAAATAAAAAAGAAAAACAAATGTGTGTATAAATATATATATATATATATATATACATATTGGAAAAAAAAAGATAGAAGATAAAAGTAGAAGAAAGAAGATAATACTTTTATAACCGACGTAATAAAGCCCGACGTATTTTACTGCGACTTTATCCCTTCTTTTCGTAAAGCTCATCGTGAGAGTTGCCTTCCGTTGTTGCGCTTCAGTGCTCGTAAAAAAGAAACTGTTACGATCTGGGACAGGTCGATTCAGTAAAGTAAAGGATTTTTTTCATAGATCACTGTGTTACTTTATTATAAATATGATTCTCTATCCGGGTGTATTTCTTTTTTTTTTTCGAAAAAGAAGTAGAACAATTTAAATTGTTTAAAAGTTGGGTAACGGTCGAGTCTCTTTAAATATTATGTTGTCAAGGATGAAATTTGTAAAAAAAACGGCAATTAAGCATTATTAACTACAAATTCCATCCTTGATGACCTAATAATAATAATAATAATAATACAACAAAATAATAATAACAACAGCAGTAATAATAATAATAATAACAACAATAATAATAGTAATAATGATAATAATAATAGTAATAGTAATAATAATAATAATAATGATAATGATGATAATGATTATAAAAAAATGATAATAATAATAATAGATATTAAAAAAAATAAGTATTGAGAGTTTGATAGTGTCAGTTTCTAATATATCGTTGAATAAAACACGATGATCGTTTATTAAAAACTAATTTAAAAATAATGTAATATTCGTGATGTAAGTAACAAAAAAATTATATTTAAATAAAAAGAAAATTAATTTAGAGATAAATTTGCAAATATACTGATACTCGACGTGTGTGTGCGCTCACGTGTGTGTGCGAGTGTATGAGTACGTAAAAAAAAAATTCAAATGAAATAAAAACAAAATTAACTTCTTTCTCTCTTTTCTTGTTTTTTTCTACAAATAAAATTAAAGGCAAAAGTTAATATTCAATATATAAATAAATAAGAGAATTTAATTTAATTATGATTATAATGACAATAGCGCATTATCGTAATATTTTTAGATGCATTATTAAAGCATTATCACCTTGTATAAGAAAAAAGATCAAAAGAGAGAGAGAGAGAGAGAGAGAGACAGAGAGAGAGAAAGAGGGAGAAGAAAATGAAGGACGGAAGTCAGTGCAATTTATAACGATAAAAGTGGTCTCGTAGAAGAAATTTTGAAAATTTCTAGGTCATTCATTTTTTTTGCCTTTCTCATTCTCATTCTCGCTCTTTTTCTGTTCTCTCTCTCTCTCTCTCTCTCTCTCTCTCTCTCTCTCTCTCTCTCTCTCTCTCTTCGTTCTTTCGCGTGAAAAAGCGAGCGAGGACTGAAATGAAGCACTTTACGAACGAGACCGAGCCTTTTAGGACTCGCAAAGTAGCGCGTCAAAGTATACCAGAACCGAGTACAATTTTCTTTTTTATTCTTCTTTTTTCCTTCTTTCCAAAAAGGAAGACTTTTTTGCGAATTTGATTTCACTAACCACCATTGCAAATACATACGTCATCATAGTAGCCGTTGTAAACGATTCGAAGTTTCTATTAAAGAAAAGAAAAACAAAAAGAAACGTCGTTTTTTTTCCTTTTACTTCGAAAAAGAGACGATTTTGGTAAAGGTCACGTGTTCCGCGATTCACGTGAGGGTAGCCATGGTTAAATCGATTCGGATTTTGAGGTTAGGTTCGCTCACCTGTTCTCGGTTAACCGCAAGAGCGTTAGCTTAGAGCGACGGAGAAACCAATTCCTCTCGTCGTTTCTCGGTCATTAACGAAACGTTATCACCGAGTTGTAATCAAGTTGGTCATAGTTAAAATCTTACAAATTGCTGATTTTCATTTTGTTTTGTTTCTAACCTTCGAAAGTGGTTGGAGTGTAAATTTAATTTTAATTTTTCTTTTTCTTTTTTCCTTCGAATACAAAAAGATCGAAGCATTTCGTGGAATTCGTTTTATCGACGACAAAAACATCAATTAAAACCTAAAATAAGATTTTTTTCAATATTTCTTTTTTTTTATATCGAGTTTTAATACATTAATATCAAGTATCTGTGTATATTTGTGAAAATAAAACGAATTTATAAAGTTTTTAAATAATACTTTTAATCTGTAAATATCCATTTAAATTCGTTCAAAAGAGGTTGTTATATATATCTTTAAGAAAAAAAAAAATCGTGAAACTATAAAAATTACAATTTTTTCGAATGCTTCTATGAATTTATGTAATTATGTACACACATCGTATACGTGTTTCAATCAGGCGTAATATAAATTAAAAAATTAATAATATTTTAATGATCATTAATAAATTCATTTAAAAATCATTAGGATCTAATCTTTCTCTTTCAATCATTTAAACAAATAGAAATTTATTTTTCTATTTATATTGAGTCCGTTTGTTAGTCCTATTTAAAAATCCATGTACGGTAAAGAAAGGAAAATATTTACCGGCATGGCAAATATTGATCCGTTCCATTATTCGTAAACGTCTCTCGTGAGTTTCGGCCGATTTCTCGTTCGTCGAAATGTTGTTTACACAAGTTCAACCCCATTAAATTGGCCGGTTGCAAGCACGCATACATCTATACATTCAACATCGTAATAAAAGTTTCTATGCACACGTACTTATATACGTCGAAGAACCTTTCCGAGAATGTTGTTTCACAAATCGGATTATTGAATTAAATTTGTTCGTATTTAATATAGGAAATAATAATAATAATAATAATAATAATAATAATAATAATAATAATACGAATAATAATAATAATAATACGAATAATAATAATAATAATAATAACAACAATAATAATGATAATGTTTTAGCAAAGCAAGCTTTTTGCACATTTTTTTATTAAACACTTTTACAATAAAAAATAAAGATTCTTTAACATGCAAAATAAAAAATATAAATGCGTTGTGTAAATAAGTGAATCAGTGATTAGAAAAATATTCTAACTCATTTGAATTATTGAAAAGATATATTTTGTCGAATAGAGTGTACTTAAAATTTGTTAATTACACCAAACAATTATTTTTCAACGACAAATTATAAATTATAAATATATTTACATTTTATATTTGTCGTTAAAGAAAAATAATTTATAAACAAGTCAAATACAAATATTGCTGAAAACGATAAATATCATACTTAGATTACTTTCTTAAACATCAGTTTGTAAGTGTATATATATATATATATATATATATATATATATATATATATTATTTTTCTTTCAATAATTCACTTTTTTTCTATATTTATCTATTTTTTAAGTCCAAAAAGAATGGCACGTAATATTCTTCAATTCCAGTGAGCAAAAATTAATAAAAAGTTTCTCGGTGAAACATTATATTAAAATTCCTTCTTCAATTTCACATTACAACGTGAAAAATAATTTTTTCTCTTAAAAACAGTAAAACGAAAAAATTTATGTGAAATATTTTCTAACGTTTATAACAATGTTAACAAATATAATTATTTTAATTGATCACGTTATATTTGTATACACATATGTACCTACGAAATAGTTACGATTACACAGAGAGAGAAAAAGAGAGAGAGAGAGAGAGAGAGAATATGTATTGAGAAAATGGAAAAGGAATAAATAAGAAAAGAAGAAGATGGTGTCAGGTTAAGAAAAACGGAAAGGAAAACGTGAAAATTGGAACGAGCTCGGATTATCACGAGTTCAACGGTACTCTTCTTCTTGCGGCTTTCAGCAAATCCTTGGTACGAGTCCAAGCCAGAGAAGCAGCTCGATTTATGAGCATGCATCCGATTATTACCCACGAGTTCTACGTAAGAAGGACGATGATCGATACAACACCAAATCCTTAATACTTATTATAAAATCCTTAATATATGCTATACATTAATCAGACGTAAATGTTAAAATATATATTGCAATTTTTAATTTTGATTAATTAAAAAAAATTACCTTCTGTTGTTAGAAAGAAAGTAACAAATTTTTCTTGAATTTATATATATATATATATATAGTATTTAATAATATAATATATTATATAATATCTATCTGTGATAGTGTTTCACGATAATTGTGAATAAACTGTGCTAATAATAATGATTATAATAACGATGATGATGATGATGATAGTATCGTTATTAAAATACAGAAAATAAACTTAAACTCGACAACGATGACAAAAATAAAAAAAAAAAAAAAAGAAAGAGAAAAGAGAAAAAGAAAGAATAAAAAAAGAATTTGTCCAACTTCAGTAAAATTTTTTTCTCTTCAAATGTCAATCAAATTTTGTACGCGTACAATTGCAAAAAAACAAAACAAACAATACACACACTCTCGAAAAAGAGAGAGAAAAAGTGAGAGAGAGAGAGAGAGAGAGAGAAGACAGAAAGAGAGACAGACAGTGTCGAAATTAAATTAAAATCGAATGGCCGACAAATAAATGAGTCAACAAATCGATGCATACGAAACGCAATTACGAATATAAAACGCGACAAAAATTTTTTTTTGAACCCATAAATTCGTAGCTTTTTCATTGTTCCCGAAGACATCCGTAGATAACATTGATTAAATTCGAATATTCATTAGTCTCTGCTGACTGAAATAATTGTTTATATCGTATTAAAAACAAAAAATTATTTAAATTATTTCATCCTCGGTAAATTTATTTTCTTCTTTCTTGTGTCTTCTTTTTTTTTATTCTTAAGAACGCGATAAGAAAATAATATAAAATTTACGTTATTAAACATAAAATGAAATAAACAAAATTTAATTGAAATTATTATGTTAATATTTTGATTTGTATCTTATTAAATATACGCATTGCTTCCTTTTAATTTAGAAACCAAAAAAATAAACGATTAAAATTACGACTTCTTATTATTATTATCATCTTAATATTCTACGTGCGATCCGTTATACACGTGTGAATATAATGAAGAATAATTTTTACACCGTCCTGCATAAATATCTATATTCATAATTATTTAAGTCGTCTTAGATTTTTTTTTGTTCCTTTATTATCTCACACACAATCTTTTTATACATTCTTTTATATAAATTTTCATACAGATACATACGTGGATACGCAAATTATTCGGTATCGAAATATTTCCTTTTTTTTTTTTTTTTTTTTTTTTTGATATCATTAAAAACGTTCTCTAGTATACGAATCTAAAAAAGAACACACAAAAAATAAAATGTGAATAAAATCGTTCGTTAAAAAAAAAAAGAAAAGTACGTCACAAACAATGTTCCGTTAAAAGTTTCGGAGATATATTCTTGCATAACTTGACATATCGTTGACATATTCTTTTTAAACTTCGACTAATGCAATTCGTTTTTAAAACTTCAAAAGTTGGATGTATATGTTATACGTAAGTACTTACATATAGACGGTATATGTAGGTACCTACGTATTAAATGGAAGCGAGAAGACTCTTTTAAATTCCCAAAGCGAGATCTCGTAATCTCGTTTCCTTTTCACGCTGGTTAACGAACACGTACGTGGTTGGAAAGACGAGAAACGAGGATTTTATTTATAATTTTCGAAAAAAAAGGCATAAAACACTGACGAATAAAATCCTTCGCGTTTTCTCGAGATATTAAACTTACTTTTTCTTTTTTTTTTACGTACACACACACACACACACACACACACACACACACACACACACAGAGAGAGAAAGAGAGAGAGAGAGATACAAAGTCAAATGATAATTCTTTTGACGAAGTTCGAATATTAAGGAAGAGATAAATTATTTCCGGGAACGACTGTCAGAGATATCGAATATTTTTAAAATAAAATAAATAAGAATGGATTATATTATTTTTAAATATCGAAAATTTTTACGAAAGTGACAATTATAATTGTATTTTCAAGTACGACGAAGTGACATATTAGATTTAATATTCTCTATTGCGGAAAAATTTTTCAAATAGAAATGAAAATACATTTTGGACGAATGACGTAGAAAAATAACGATAATTAGTTCCAATTCATTAAACATCAGTCAACAAATAACGAAGATAAAAATAAGTAACAAATAACAAAGACCCTTTTTTTTTTATAATTGTCGCTCATTCATGATCCGCATGATTCATTAATTGCATGATTTATAATTGATTTGAAGTAATGACTGGCGATAAAAAACAAACAAATAAATAAATAAAATTATAAAAAGAAAAAATAAAAAATAAATTTCAGATAATTGAAAGCAACGAAACGTATACAATTGGAGATGAGAGAGAGAGAGAGAGAGAGAGAGAGAGAGAGAGAGAGAGAGAGAGAGAGAGAGAGAGAGAAATGTGAGCGATCATTAAGATTCGAAATAAACTGCATCCTGTCGTCTGAAGTCTGTCAGTAGCATTATTCGGTAATATGGCGGACTCATGGTGTTTGCTTCAAAGTCGATAAACCAACAGGACAATCGGGAAATCGTCGCAAACTTTGCCCGTTAAGCACAGTCGACGTCGTCGACGTCGTTTCGCCACTCGTTAGTCTCCGATGTATACCAGGACATCCGGTCTATTTAGTGGTAGTACGTACATAGATTCTCTACACGCATAAGCAGTCTCTTCTCTATCTATCTCTGTATATATGTGTGTATGTGCATGTGTATTTGTATGTGGATGCATGTGTGTTTACCGGATACCCGCTAAGTTCTCCCCCATACGGAAAGAACAGGAAGGATGTATACAAGACTTGGTTTAAACCCTTCTACCTATGACGACATCGATCCCTTTCTAAAATACTTTAGACGATTAAACGAATTTCAAACTAGTGAGATCGCGACGTTAATTGTTATTAGGGAAATTTTTAAAAACTTCAAAGAATGCTTTTTTTCTCTTTTAACTTACGTTTCTTGTTTTTGCTATATCGATAGAAATTTATTTCTTTTTCATAAAAAAAAAAAAAAAGGAGAAAAAAGTATATATATGTAAATATAAGTATTAAGAGTTTCTATAATTTTCTATAATAAATTATTTAAGGGATCATGTTACATTTGGAATATTTTAAGCGTAACATCGAAGTCATTTTAATTTTTTTCGTACACAGTAATATATTAAGAAGTTTTTTCTGTTTTTTTTTTTTTTTTTTTTTGATACAAGATATTGTTTAAATAAGAACGTAATATTGTTTGAATAAAATTTAATATGTTTGATTTTTTTTCCAAATATTTTATATATATATATATATATTATATATATATATATATATATATATATATATATATATATATATATATATATAATATATTCAATCCGTCTATATCGTGAACAATGCATAATTAATTTTTCTTAAGCGTAATTATCTTACAATGTATCTTTATTATTAAATACAAATAGACATGGATAGTAAAAGGAAATAAACGAGGATTATAAAATCTGTTTGCAAAAGTGTTCTTAATAAGGATAAGAATAAGATTAAATATACTGTTTAAATAAGATGTAACATGTTCCATACGGTACATTTTAATTTTGTATCGAAGTACATAATTAATTTCCCTTGAGCATAACTATTTTACGATTTGATTTAACTTTTTTCTTTTCTTTTTCTTTTTTTTTTTTTTAGAAACGAATAGACAACGATAAAAGAAAGAAGAAAAAAAGGATAAAGAAAGAGAAAGACGATTTATGATAGTTACTTTAAAATGGCTATAAAAAAGGGATTGTAAAATCTGATTGCAAAAGTGTCCTTAATAGGGATAAGACTTTTCTCGAATAAGGCGTTTATCGTACTTTACTTGGAACGAGAAAAAGGTGAAAAGGTGGATCGTGACGATCCGATCGCGCGAGCTTGGGGCACGAATCCTCCATAACGACCTCGATGCTATTATCCTCGCAAATGAGGTCAACGGAGCGTGCTCTCCCTATTTTTGTGCACGCGAGATACCGACCGATCGACCGTATGGACATTGCTGTGTAACTCGTTACATCGATGTATGTGTTTTATGTGTGTGCGCTTTACAAGATATCTCGAAAGAAAAAATTTCTTTTCAAATCTAATCGCATCGTTCACGTTGACCAAAAAAACAAACGAGAAAAGAAATTCTTATTAAAATTGAGTACGAGGAAAATAACATTGGTAACGCGTCCATGTAATTTACATATAAATATTTACATTATGTAGTATTATTCTTTTTTTTTTTTAATTGTCCCGTTTATAATTTGTAATATTTATGTTACATTTATAATGTATGTAACATTTTTGAAGATAGATAGAGAGAGAGAGAGAGAGAGAGAGAGAGAGAGAGAGAGAGAGAGAGAGAAAAGAAATATGTTAAAGAATGTGATGCGCGAAAGTTCGAATAAAATAATACAGTTGTCTTTTCAAATATTATATAATATGGGTGAAATTTAAAAAATAAATTAACTTGGAAGTCAGATATTGTATATTTACGATATTTACATTCATATTTTAATGTGAAAATTGTCAAAAAGGAAGGTAACGAATAGAAGAAATATTACATAGTTTGAATACAAAAGTTCAGTTATTTTTTCTTTTTTTTATATTTTTATTTTTTGTTTTAATCGATACACCAACAATAAGTCGAATGTTTTTTGTAGATTAAATTACATTACAATTAACTTCCGTTACAGATCGCGTGACATCCTATTCTTATTGTTTATAATATTAATACTCATTTATTATTTATAACAATGTATCATGTATTTCTTTCATTAATCGTACATATTAACATTAATAATAAATAAAAAAAGACGCACAGAACTCTAAAAATAAGATCCAACACGTCGAAACAAGCGCGGCATAATCAAAAGTAAAAATCAATTTGTTGATGATAATAATAAAAATTCAGTTCCAATTAATATTCCCTTTGAAATGAACCCGCTCTCTTTTACTTTTTACTATCGATCATGGAAAAGGAAAATAAATAAAAAATAAAAAGAAAAAACAGAACGAAAGATGAACTTATACTATCATTTTACTCCCACCGTAGTAAAAGCTTAAGTCCTAAAAAAAGAAAAGAAAAAAAAAAGAGGAAAAAAGAAAATAGAAAAATCCATCCTACCCATAAGCACGTGTTCGCGTACGCGGATAAACATACACACGCGCGAGTGCGCACAAGCTAACACACATACATTCATTCCACCACACGTTATCCCATTGAAATGTCCCACCCTGTGTATACGCAGAGCACGTCGCTTTTAATTAACGAAACTTTCTTTCGAGGCTCACTCGCATTCTCTCGTTCTAGTTCGAACACGTAGACTCAGCGAGAGAGTGAAAAGAAGCGAAAAGGAAAGAGGACTTCGAAAAGAAGAAAAAACAGCAAAAAGAAAAACAAAAAACTCCGATACACACATGCGTGTTGAAAGTCGATGGTACAAAAACGTATACACACATACATGATTTTATGTATATATATGTTATATATAAATAAATAAATATATATATATATATATATGATGATGATGATGATGATGATGATGATGATGATGATATATATATATATATATATATATATATGTATGTATGTATATATCGATGAACTCTTACTTGAGTGAAGTGAGTTCGCATTCAGCTATCGATATTACCGTGCATAGCGTCATCATATCAAGGGGGTAGTTCATAGAAAATATGGCCAGACGACATACTGATGGCTACGACGCATTTACCGCTACATAATGCACCCATTCCCCCCACCTACCATTTCCTTCTATACCACTAGGTCCACCAACACTACCACCACTAACCCACAACCCCAATGTGTGGTCTCATGCTCGATTCACTACTTCGTTTCTATGTACTGATGACTTCCCTCCAGCGAACCGTTAGTAATACCCTTTCGAACCTGTACAAAGACGAATGCAATGCGCGGATAGATATGTGTGTGTGAGTGTGTGTATGAGTATCAAAAGCATACACACACACGCTCATATATATGATAGGTATAGGTAGGTATATAAATAAATACAGGGTGATTCACCTTTACTCGAACACTAACAATATCTCCGTTTGTTTCACGACAACATTTTTTAGAGGGAGAAAAAAGAAAGGGGAAACAAAAAGAAAGAAAAAGGCATCGTTTACTTCCATACGAAGCGAACTAATTTTCATAGGACCTCATTGATTACAATGAGAATTTTTTTGAATGCGTTTTTTTTTGTTTTTTCTTTAAGATTTCGAGGTCACTGATGTACTTTCTTTTACTTTTAAATTAATCGATATATCGTCTAATTACGTTAACATACTACATACTGATACGTTATTTATAAAAGAAAAGAAAAGGAATTTAATACAACACGAAAAAATGTCTTTGATCCTTGGACGATCTCGAGCAAGAAAGAATAAAATATTCGGTATAAAGAAATATTCCAAATATTTCATTAATTTGTACGGGACACATTACTTCTTTTTTTTTTTTCCATAGTACGTTCACAATCGATTATGCATTAACATCGATATCAGAATATTATTCGTTGTAGACAATCGAATTAAATATCATTCAAAATATCTTTACTTTTTTCAAATATCTATTGTCAAAACCAACAGATGGATTATTTTAAATCGTTCGAACGAAATGAAACACCCTATATGTAGGAGGGTAGGTGAATCGATGGAACAAGGGGGTGGGATTGTGGGTGGGCGGGTGGGAGGGTGGGAGGAGGAGGAGGCTGAGTATGTTCTACGTAGGGAAAAGGTCGAATCGGTACACCGAATTTATGTTTTTAATTTTCGTTTTCACGGACATAGTATATATACGTATGTATGTATTATATGTATACGATAGATATGTATGTATGTATGTACCTATGTACGTACGTTACGTACGTATGTACGTATATATGTGTGTGCCAATTTGGTGCCAGCCGATCGCTCGAAATCGCCTGTCACATCCCGCTGAGTAACGCCGTGCCTGGAAAAATTTTCCGTGTTTTCGACTGTCTGATAGATTACGATCGATCGTACCAACGTGTCCCAAGCTTTTTCTTTTCCCTCGAAATCGTCTTCGAGAAAATGAACGGGACGCAACTGAACCCAAACGCAACTCAACTCAACTACGAGCCATTATAAGCTACTCCTTTCTCGCTCGATTGATCTCTCCCCTTCTTCTTCTTCTTTTTTCTTTTCTTTCTTTCTCGCGTTCCTTTTTTTGAACACGTTTCGAAAAAAAAAGGAAAATAAAAAAGAGAAGAAAAATCCCACTCTCGAATTTAATGAAAATGTTATTACAATGGATCTAAAATCACGGATTTATATGTTCAATAACAATCTCGTAAATTCACTTCCACCGAATATTTCCCAATCTTCCATGGGGATATCATTTTCATCAGATCGTTTTCATCGTTCATATCACGATCGTATTATTATTATTAATTTTGCCGAGAAACAGGTGCACTTTGGAATTTCGATTCTCGCGCCTTAGAACGAACGATCGTCGATTAAACCGATAGATAGTGAATTCCTCGTGGTTTACCGAAAACCCTTCTGGCTATCGTTTCAACGTTTAATAGGGAACCCGGAGAATGTAGACATTGAAAAGACGATGTTAGGTATATCAAAGGTGGCAAACTTCTTCTAAGCCGGAGGCCACACGATCTTCACACCATCGATCAATCCTTTTTCCTTACCCCTCAACCTCCCCATCCATTCACACACACACACACACACACATATACGTTTGCCCACTACTTAGTAAGTTCGATAGTCATTATCGGTTCATGTTTAAAAACAAAAAATTCCTGGCATCTCAAGACCCTGAGTTGGTCACGTTTGTAACAGCTGTGTCATTATCCATATAGATGAGAAATAGCCAATATCTGATATCTCTCAATCTATCTCACCCATTTGACATGGTATATCCTTCGACGAAAGTTTCGATAGGGAGTTCGACGATTTTTATTTTCTTTTTTTTTCTTCTTCTTCTTCTTCTTTTCTCTTTCTTTTTTATCTCGCGCAGTCCGACCGATATCAGACTTATATCACTATAATTTTTATGAACTCATCGATTGATATTTTTGTTCGATTCCATATTGTATGCCTGTTAATTTATATCTGTTAATATATTTTACGTTGATAGATATTGAGCTGTGACAGATGCGGATTTGTTATATATGCCACTGTTAAAAGGTTGTCCGATATTATCTCGTTATTTAGTAACTATATATATATATATATATATATACATGTTGATTTATATCTAATGCTATCACCTAATAAATATCGATTTGTATGTAAATATAAACTGTATGAAGTTATTTGTTATTGTTCTCCGATTATCTCTAATATTTGAATGATGTTCGAGTGATATTCCTACGATGATCAAATATATAACTAAATTTGAATCTGTCAATGTCCTTGTCTCAGTGAATAATCTATCTATTAATAGAATCGAAGTCTGACCTAAGTCAGAATCATACCATTATCGATTAATACTACTAATTTTTATTTCATCAAGTTATTCAAAATGGTTATCCTATTTGTCTTCGGTTAACCGCGAAACATTCCACTCCTTTATATTTTATTCGTCTATAGATTTTATTCGTAATTATCCTTTCTATTCGGAGAATAATCGACATTTTTTTGTTTCAATTTGCAAACATAGCGTTTCATCGAACATTGACAGCTGACCTATATCGAGCTATAATACTGAAATAACTTCATCTATCAACAATCGTTATCTCGCCGGTTATGTAATTTAAATCAATCTTCGTTTTTGACGACAAAAATAGGAAAAGCGAAAAAAAAATCGAATTTTTGTATTTTTTTCTTTTTTTTTTTTTTTTAACAATTAACATTACCCTTTTATAAACTCGATTTTTATCAATGATATTCTCTGACAGCTCATTAATATCGAATTTTACTACTTTCTGCACAATCGTTATATTTTAAAAGGCTTTGAATGTAATACATGTATGTGTGTATGTTTTAATCCATAAATTTTTTAATGGAATAGTCGAATTTTGATAAAAAGTTTTTGTCGAGTTTAAATCTGATATCCACGTAGACACTCGTAGTAAAGATTATAAAAAAAAATAAAATTATTGCAAATTTTTATCCTTCACTTTATCTCCTCGTTATCGAACGATCTCAAACTTTTATCTATTCTTCTTTATTTCATTTTAAAAGAACTCATTCGAGTTTCTTCGTTAAAATTTTTCTTCTCTTCTTTTTTTTTTTGGTTCTTTCTTTCTTCCTATAGGTAAAGTCAGGCCAATATCGGTTTGTATTACTGCAGATAAACTTATCCTATATCAGAATCTCATCGATTATTAACGAATACGCATTGAACTCTCATACCCTTCATTATCCTCTTTTAATGAATGGTCGAGTTTTTATTTTCGATGATTACCCCTTGAACTTTATTGAGTTGAAATCTGGTCGATATTCGACTTGTACTACCTGCCAGTAAATTATCCGAAATCGTTATCTACCGTTGTCTCTATTAATCCAGTAAATTACTATTCTGAGAAAACAATCGAACACATTTTGTTTTTAATAATTAATCATTAAATTAGTTATAGTCTATAATTGGATAAATAAAATATCATGTCCGATTTATATCGAATTATATCACTTACATTATCATCTCTTAATAAGATACAAACGATTTTAATGTAAGAATAAATTAATCATTTCAATTGATGAACACTACTCATGTGTGTGTGTGTGTGTGTGTGTGTGTGTGTGTGTCTCATTTTTTATTTTTAATCATCACACTAATGCATTTTATCGAATGATATTCAACAACGAATATTCTATCAATATCGTGACTGATCAATATTGACTTGTACTACTGTCATAAAGTCGTCTGCTCTTTCCGAATAACAATATTTGATCGGTTTCAATCGATAACTATTAATCTCTTTTTTGTTTACTTTTTTTTTTAACGAAGTCAAATTTTTTAATAATTATTTATATTAAAAAGTACGAGAATATTGTGTGCTATGTCTCTTCAATATCGATTTATACTACTTATCCATTGCAACCAAACTAAAGATATGTTGATCGTATAAGAAAATTCTTCACACCCGAAAATCTATCTATCTATCTGACGTTTGAATTTATTTAAAGAAAAAAAAAGAAAAAAAAAGAATTCTAACTATCATAACGACTATTCAACGCGACTATGATCTTTCTAACCATGTTCTTATTTTCTAATAGATTAAAAATATATCCTATGCAGGTCTCAACGTCAGACCAGTTAAATGGATCGACGACGTTTCGGATAATAGATCGATCGATCGAAAAATCACGATCGTTATTACAGGAATAGGTAAGGACCCTTCGTCCTGGGAAAAAAGAAAAGAAAGAAAAAAGAAAAAGAAGAAAAAGAAAAGGGAAAAGAAAAATAAAGTCTAACGTATTCGAAGGCAACACATTTTAGCACTTAGAAATTTGAGTAGGCATTGATTGATAGACACGTGACGTATCATCGGTATTGGTCGTTCAATCTTGAAATTAATCGATAAATGAACAAGCCTTTCATTGAGGGGCTAGAGTTTGATAGAGCATTAACGTCTAGGGAATTACGGTCAGCAAGACTCCTCCTGAGCTTTGGCCCAGAGCCTAACGAGGTATTATCCTCCTTCCGAGGTGAAGGTTAATGGTCAGCGGATTTTCAAGAGGGTAGGCCATACTTGGTTACGTACCGGTTAATGTACCGTGAGATCATTCTCTAGTGATACTTAATTCTTTTAATGTTTTGAAAATATTTCTTTCTTTTTTTCTTTTTGTTTTTGGCTTTCTTTCTTTCTTTTTTGTACTTTTTATATTTTCGTATTGTTTCGTTTTTTAATTTAATTTAAATCACGCGTAGATCGTTCGTTGAATTTAAAAGAAGTATTTTGGAACTTATTAAAAATCGATATCTTAAAACAGTTCAGTGAGATATTATTTAAGATCCCCTTAATATTTTTGTAATGTAATATAACTATGATGTCTCACAATCATACATATACATATACATAACCATATGTATATATATATATATATTTTTTTTTCATTCTTTCGTAAATTAGTTTATATTAATATTAATAAATAAATTATACTATCATTTTTAGATTATATAATTTTTTTATTTTAGAAACGATAACACATTACATATATATATATATATATATATATATATATATATATATATAGAGAGAGAGAGAGAGAGAGAGAGAGAGAGAGCATTAATAATTTGTAATAAAAAAGAAAATTGTAATGAAGATATTTGTATATATTACTATTGTTATAATAATTATTACTATTTCTATATCATATATGTTAATAAATAAATAAACATTGCTTACAATTTTGCACTATGGTAACATTAATTTTTTTCTCAAGACAAAAACAAATCACTTATAGATCCATCCACCTTTTGAAACGATTAATAAATATACTACTATAATTTTGTGGACCTAGTTTATTTATTGTTTTTATACATATATAAAAGAAATGATAATAGTCTCATTCTCCATTGTGAAATAATCAATAACATACATGAACACACACATATGTATTATCAAGATTTTTGAATAAAGCTTTATAATTAAATAAAACCGATTTATTTGTTTATCAATATAATACGTAAAATAAGAATAAAATAAAAAAGAAATGATTAAAAGTCTCGTTCTCTGTTTGGAAATAATCGATTAAACAAACAAACATACATACGTACGCATTATTAACATTTCTTTATTAAGCTTTATAATCAAAGAGAACCAATTTATTTATTTATTTATTTATTAATATAATAAATGAAACGACAAGCGCTCGTTCTTTTCATTCTCTTAAAAAAAAAAAAAAAGAAAACAAGGATCATAATCTGGTATTATCGAAGACTCTTTATGAACTATACCAAAAAGACTTGGAATATTTTAAATAATTTCAAAAGTAGGAAGGAAAGAACTCCCACACGTTCTGTCGTTCGACACTGGTTTTGCATTTTTCAGGATGCCGTACGAAGCTAACGGGTCTATATACCGACGGGAAAGGAAAATTTATTACGCGTTCACCGCACGTGTTCGTCGACCAGCAGCGACAAACACCTCGTATTTTATCCGCGAGCTAGACGACTCGCTTCTGCAATTTTTATTAATCTCTCGTCGCTTTGTTCCTTTTATTTACTTAAGCTTGACACACGCACACACTCATATACATATACATATACACAGAGAGAGAGAGAGAGACAAGCCACGTTTTGTTAAAGAAAAACATTATAAAACGTCTTTCCCAATATATATATATATATATATATATATATATACATATGTATACGAAATGTTTGTTTTCTATGACACACTTAGTTTATGTTCCTTTAGCTGCTTACATTCAAGATCTAACGATAGTCCATCGAAAGAAAATGATAAGATAATTTGAAAGATGGACAAGATAAAGGAAATAAGAAAACATTCGTTGACTCTAACGCGATAGTGATCAAAAATCTCTTTAGATTTGTATCGCCTTGAAAAAATTTTTTTCTTTCAATGGAAACCTCGTCAATTGCTATGAAAATAATATATAAGTAGAAACGAATGAAAAGATTAATCGTGATTTGTTAAAGCAACGAAATATGGTATATTCGAAGATACTTTTCTTTTCTGATTATTATTGATCGTCGTCGAAACGTAAGGCGACGTAATTTTCGTTGAAATTAAATCCCACGTTAATTCGATTCGAATAAATTTCTCTCGAACGATTTCACTTAATTTATTCCGCTTTTTATATTACGCTCTTACATCGACGATCAAATGTCATTGAACGAAGATCAAAGACGAAAAAAAAAAAGAAAAAAGAAAAATATCTTAAGAATCAAAAGAACACACTCTGTTACCTTGCTTTTGATGATCTAAAAAAAAAAAAAAAAAAAGAAAAAAGAAGCAAAAGAAAAAAGAGAGACAAAAAGGGAAGAGAAAAGGACGCGACGGTATCGCGCGAAATGAAAATTTCTTTTGAAAATTTTTTTTCAAAGTTGAACCTTGATTCGTCGCGGACATGAAGATTCATTATGGCATAGATACACAGACTCTCTCTCTCTCTCTCGCGCGCTTTCTTTCTCTGTCTATTTCTATCTGATGGCGATGATACAGAGGGAGAGAGAAAGAGAGAGTAGACTTTGACTTTTAGCAGGAACGACGGGAAAGAGTTCAATAACGCTGGGACACACCGTAGTAGCATTCACGGATCGTTGCTATTACGGCAGCGTGTTGCGGCTTCTGGCTTAGTGTCTGACAACGTCCTGGCTTCTCTACTTAACGAAGATTAACTGCGGCCCATGTACACACCATTTGACGTTACCCGATTCAACGTCGTCGTCGTCGTCGTCGTCGTCGTCCTTCCCGCCTCACTTATGCCTTCTCTCTTCGAATTTTTTATTTATTTATTTATTTATTTGTTTGTTTGTAATTACTATTTCATTATTCTATTTTTATCGACAAGTTCATTATACCTTTTCTATATTTCTTTTGTTTTTTTTTTTTTTTTCTTTCTTCGATATTACTCAATCGACTTAACACCATTTCTTTTTGAAAGATTTAAAAACGATCGATATCGCATACCATTATCCGACGAACCTAACTATGATATATATATATATATATTTTTTTTTTTTTTTCTTTATACATGTTTTCTTTCATTATTTCTTCATAATCAAATCTTCTCGACGAACGAATTTATCATTCGTTTTTTAAAGAAGAGAAAGATGAAAAATAATAACGATAATAATGATTGTAACAATAATAATAAAATTCAAGTTAATTCAATTCATAATTAGTTTTACGTCTTCAAAAATGTAATATGGATCGATCGGATAATACTCGATATCGATCCCGCTTTTTTATTTCTTTAAACATTTCGTTGAATGAATTCCATATTTTAGAAAAGAGAGATAGAAGGTAAAGAAAGAAAAAAAAAAGGAAAAACGACAATTCAATTTAATAGAATATTATTAGAAAAGGAATACATCCGAACTCCAGTTATAACTTTTCATAAGAAATATATCGATATATTGAATATAATCGTTCATATCCTCTAAAGATTTATTGTTACAATTTTATCGACAAACCCGTTAAGCAATCACTTCGAATATCGAAGAAATAAAAATCTGATTTTCTAACAGTCCCCCCGTGGACATCGTCGCATCGAACATATATGACACTTTTGTTGCCATTGACGACATTGGCTATGAAATAATAGCCGACGATATTCGATTCGAAAATTGTTATTCTTTCTTCTACTCTTGTTTTTTCCTCCATTTATTTTATTTTTCTTTTTTTTGTTTCCCCTTTCCCCTTGTTATTTTTCATTTCTCCTTTTCGTACGTTCAAGAGGGGTCGGCGTGGGGAAGGAAAGGTAAAAAAAAAAGAAAAAAAGAACTGAAAAACAAAACCAAACGGAAAAGAAATAAAGAAAGAAAAAAGAAATACAAAGCAAATCGAAAAATCACGGAGCAAAAAAAAAATACAACAAAGAAACAAAAAAAAAAAAAAATAAAAAAATAAAAAAAACCTCATCGATGGGACGCGCGAAAAAGGCGGGACACCAACTCAACTCGCGGGCGTTGTTATTGCGAACGCACAAAACCAACAACAAGCAAGTACAGCCAACTAACCAAGCAGTCAGGTAGGCAACTAGGCAGACAGATAGCCAGGCAGTTAGGCAGTTAGGCGGGCAGAGGCAGTCCAGGAATTGTACGAAACAAATAAAAGACAACGCTGAGTTCGCGTTCAAAAAGTCCATTGCGTATGCATCGAATGGCAACTTCCGTGTTGCCGTTCGATGTAACACCCTGTAACTTTTCTCTAGTGCTGGCATCCTTTTACATAGTAGCTACCCCATACCTAAACCCATACCCAAACCCCGTACCTACCCATCGCCTATCCCTAGCAACCCTTATTCTCTATTCCATGCCATTCATCTGTGGTGCACGCCAATAATTCACTTCCCACCCATTTCCCTTACGATATAACGTTACTTTCAAACGTATATATATATATATATATATATATATATGTATGCATGTATATACGTATATATGTACGTACGTATGCATATATGTATATATAAATGTACATTTTTTTATTCTCATAGTTTCGAGATCAGACACTTCAATTAATACTATTGTTTTATTGTTGTTAATGTTTTAATAATAATAGTATTATCAAATATAATAATAATAATAACAATTATTATTATAATTTATTTTTTTCCTTTTCCCCTTGTTATTTTTCATTTCGCCTAATCTATAATTATTATTATTATTATTATTATTATTATTATTATTATTATTATTTTAGTAATAATAAATAATTTCATCTTTCTAATACGTTTTCTTATATATAGTAATAATAATAAATAATGTTGTAATATTAACAATAATTATAATCATTATTGATTATCATTATTATTATTATTAATATTATTATATTGTTACTATTATTTTGCTTTTTTCTATTATTTCATGCCACCCTATAATGAATAATTATTTTCAATTATATTATACCGTTACATACTCCATCATATATTTATTTTCTTCAAATTTCTTTTTTTGAGAGATAGAGAGGAGTGAGGAAACGATAGACAAAGAAGAAAATCAGGAATGTGTAGAAGGATTATATGGTAGAACGAAAGAGAGAGGAGGAAAGAGAGAGAAAGAGAGGGATAGAGAGAGAGAGAGAGAGAGAGAGAAAACATAAGATACCAAGATAAGAATGAGAAAGTAATGGCTAACGAGATAGGGATTGGCGGTAAAGCAAGATGACGATCGACATAGCGGAGCCAAACTTTCCCCCGCCCTCTTTCTCCCCTCTGTTAACCCCTCACCCCTATACCCTCTCGCTCGCCTTACTTGAAAGTTCTTCTCCCGCGAAGACGAAGATCGTATCCGTTTCCGATCTCTTGCGAGTCGATGCAATTTATCGAGAAGATTGAAAGGGTGGATGAAGGGGGACGGTAAGAAAGAAATAAAAAAGAAGGGAAAAAAGAAAGTAAAGAGAAAAAGAGAGAGAGAGAAAAAGAGAAAGCAAAAAAGGGGTCGTCTTCGACGATTCCACGCTTCTTAAGAGAAATTTCTCTTTTTATTCTCGAGGGATGATATGGAGCGGGGAGAGAGAGAGAGAGAGAAAAAAGGAAGAAAAAAAGGAAAAAGAAAGAAAGAAAGATAGAACGAAAGAACGAAAGGAAGAAAGTAAGAGAGAAAGAAAGAAAGGGGGGGGGAAAGGAAGGAAGAAAGAGGGAGGTTGAATGTCACATCGTTAACGCGAAAGAAGAATTCCATCTCGGTTTCTTTGTAAATAAGACTCCCGTTAGGAAAATGAGGCGAGGACTCGTGGTCGAGAAAATGCAGGCAAACGGGATAAATGGGAGAAAAAAACAGGTCGAATAGGATAGAAAGAGAGAGAGAGAGAGAGAGAGAGAGAGAGAGAGAGAGAGGTGGATTGATATGAAAGAGGTGGAAAGAGAAAGAGACAGATAATATATAGAATAAAATGGTATAATGTTCATTAGCTTATTACAGTTTCTCGTAAACAAAATACTTTGCTATTTACATATAAACTCGATACAAGAATTCTGTATATATTTACATGTGTGTGTGTGTGTGTGTGTGTGTGTGTGTGTGTGTGTGTGTGTGTGTGTGTGTGTGTGTGTGGAATTAAATAATATATTAATTTATATACATAATATATAGAATAATAAAGAATTATTATATCTATTAACATTTATCGTGGCTTTCCCAACAAAAAGAAATATTTTTTTATGTATAAACTTATTGCGGAAATTAATCATATGTGTCCGATAAAATAATATAATTCATGCATATAATACATAGAATAAATTGGAATTATGTTTATTCAATTTTATTACAGCTTTGAATAAAAAAAAAAAAGACTTTTCTATCTATGTACGTATAAACTTATAATAAAGATTAATTTATTATTATTATTATTTATTTTTTATTAATTTATTATACAATAATAATTTAACAAAATAATAATATATTAATTTATGTTTACTTGCATACATAAAACCCAAAATTACAGATTTACAATAAGATTAGCCGTAGTTCTAATATATCTTTACATAAAGAAAAGAGAAAAAAAAAAAAAGAAAAAGATTAAAACCTAATAAAAAAGACAAATTATTGAATGATTATTTTATAATCGAAAAAAAAGAAAAAGAGAAAACAAAAAAAAAAGTTAAAAAATATAATTTTACATACAAAGAGGTATAGGATAAAAATCATTCATTCGTCTTGGCTCTAGCTTTCCATTGAATAAACAAAAAAACAGAGACAGAGAGAGAGAGAGAGAGAGGGGGGGGGGAGAGAGAGAGGGAGAGACAGAAATGACGAAAGCGAGAAAGGAAGAGAAACAATGACGATGACAACAAAAAATTCAAAGTTATAACCAAATAAGATAGGAAAAAAAGAAGAATATGCGAAAAGTCAGGAAAATCGATGTTATCCTCTCTAATAGTGGGTACGTAAGCCGCTTTTCGATAACATTTAGTTATTAGAAATTCGAAACGTTATAAGATAGAATCATAAAATGAGAAATTGGAAGATTGAAAGAGATAGATAGATAGAAAAAGATCGATAGATAGAGAGAGAGAGAGAGAGAGAGAGAGAGAGAGAAAGAGAGACGGAAAGACAGAGATGTATTATATCTATACATATGTATATTTCTATCTATCTATCTATCATACATACATACATATACACACACACACACAAAGTAAAAAGTTGTTGAAAGCTATGAGGATGAGGAGAGTGGAAAAGCTCTTGGTAAATGGAAGCAGGGCAAAACGACAAAGGAGATGTTAGGTACTCGAATGAAATCGGCCTGACCTCTTCTTCTATGGCCTCTCGAAGCACCTCTCTCTCTCTCTCTCTCTCTCTCTCTCTCTCTCTCTCTTTCTCTCTCTTTCCTTTCCAACGTATCAGCCGAATTTCGATAAACGCATCGAAACTTTTCCATGATCGGCTTTCCGATCTGAGACACCGATGGAATAAGGAGTAAGGAGGGGAGAGAGGGTAAGGGGGTAGGTGGGTGGGGATAGGAGGAGAAGGGTTCGGCCGGATTATTGGTGACAAAACTTTTCGCTCCGTCGACTCGGTCGAATGATTAATGGCTTATATCTAAGAAACCCCGTTGTAATTTATAAGTTGTTTAATTCATTGTACAGCATCGATTTTTCATATTCCTCTTTTTCTATTTTCCTTTTTTTTTTTTTAATTTTCTTCTTTTCTCTTTTCTCTTTTCTTTAGCCTTCTTATTCTCAATTTCGACAAAACAATTGTATTTTCAAACTTATCATTGATAGATTTTACTTTTTACGTACAGATTGACGGTTTATCGTGGAATATGTTGATCCGACGTTATTACTTAATTTGTTATTCGTTAGATAATAGATTGTCAAAGAAAGAAATGAATTGATTGGTTGATTAAATTAAAATAGTACATTTTTATTAATCAAGTAGATTACTCTGTGGCATTTATTTATCCATCGTTTCGACTTTTGTCTTTATAACTTAATTTTATTAACGATGGTAATATTCATTGTTAGAAAATTTAGATTTAACGTTAGAAAATGTTCTTTTCAATCCTATTATAATTTGTTGTTATATTATTTTCTATAATCGAAATCGTGAACGTTATTTTGTTAATAGATCAAAATAGCAACATTCTTATTTCGGTACATTTCCAATGCAATACGTTCAGTCATAAACGGATATTTAAATTTCCTCGATTAAATAATTTCCGCGCGTCACTTTCGATTTGTTCAGTTTGTTCGCTTCAGAAATAGCTACAAAATAAGAAAATATCGTAACTATCGGAGATTTCTTTTAAACGAGTAAATCGAAACTGTGTGTGTGTGTGTGTGTGTGTGTGAGAGAGAGAGAGAGAGCGAAAGTATTGGAAAATCTAAGAAATATTTCATGGGTATATTAACTCTGCCGACATATCAGCTTGAAAATAATATTATAATTATTTTCGTTTTTTAATACTACTTTTATCGAACACATAACTTATATACGTCTATTATTTATATCAAATAAAATGTGAGATATTATTTCTTTTCTTTTTTGTATACCTACGATTTTTAAGTGTTATATTAATCGTTCAACTATAATTTCGACGAATTAAGAATAATTTTGTTTAAAATAATCTGATTCATTGGTCGATGCGTTACGAAAGAAAGAGATAAAATATTATATTTGTTGAAAAAAGAAAAAGAAAAAATATAATAATAATAATAATAATAATAATAATAATAATAATAATTCAACTGGAAAATGTATCTCGAAATATATCTACAAGTGTAGAAGCAAAAAAAAAACAGAAAAATGAAATTTGTGAATGATACTCAAGGGATTCACTGTTGAAATTCAAAAAAGCGTCGGTAGCGATGTAACGAATTTTTTTTCAGGTGAAGTAACGAAATTCGATGGGAAAAGGATATCGATCTCTTCGCGGTGAACGATAGACATTTGGGGGAAGAAGGGTTTCTCGTGAGAATATCCTCGTACGAATTCTCAGTTCCCACGACTGCAATACGATCAAACCATCCGCCTTTCAACCCCGTTTCTACCACCACCCTTCTATCCACTTTCAGAAGCCGCGCTTTTCGTTTATCTTACTTCCACGTATAGTTCAATAGACGACGAGTTGCGTAGAAGAGTTGAAACTTGTACAACGCTCTAAACATGACTCGAGAGACACAGATAAACTGTTTGGAAAAGGGAAACAAGCAAAGAGAGAGAGAGAGAGAGAGAGAGAGAGAAATAAAGAAAAAGACAGAAAGGGAGAGAAAAACAGTTGAAGGAAGAGAAGAAGAGAGAAAATCAGTTGAAGAAAGAGAAGGAAATAGAGAAACAGTTGAAGAAATAGAAAGAGAGAGAGAGAAACAGTGAAAGAAAGGGAAAGAAGAAAAGACAGAAAAATAGTTGAAGAAATGAAGAGAGAGAGTGAGGGAGAGAGAGAGAGAGAGAAACAGTTGAAGAAATAGAAAGAGAGAGAGAGAAACAGTGAAAGAAAGGGAAAGAAGAAAAGACAGAAAAATAGTTGAAGAAATAAAGAGAGAGAGTGAGGGAGAGAGAGAGAGAGAGAGAGAGAGAGAGAGAGAGAGAGAAAGAGAAACAGTAGAAGAAAGAGAAAGAAAGAAAGGGAGAGAGAAATAGTTGAAGAAATAGAAAGAGAGAGAGAGAGAGAAACAGTTGAAGAAAGAGAAAGAAAGAAAGGGAGAGAGAAATAGTTGAAGAAATAGAAAGAGAGAGAGAGAGAGAGAGAAACAGTTAAGAAAAGAGAAAAAAATAGAAAATGTAGTTTCAATAAGAGATAAAGATAAACAGTTGTAGAAAAACAGAACAGAAACATTTTGAGAAAAGGATACATAGAAAAAATAGTTCGATAAAGAAAAAAAAAAAGAAAGCAGATAAATAACTTAAAATATATATATTTACACACGCATACACACACATAAGGAGAGAGAGAGAGAGAGAGAGAAACAGTTGAAAAAAGATAGAAGGTATAAGTATAAACAAAAATAGTCCAATAGAAAAAGAAAAAAAAAGAACGGAAAAGGAAATACAATAATTAAAAAAAGATATAATTGCGGATATGAATAAAGATGAGAAAGAGATAAGTATAGTTCTAAATATACAGAAAGAGAAATATTTGAGAAAAGTCAGATAAAAAAATAGTTCAATAAAGATAAATAGAAAGGAATGATTAGAAAATAAGAGAGAGAGAGAGAGAGAGAGAGAGAGATCATCGTAGATAAAGAAAGATGATGATGAAAGAAAGTGGAACAGCGAAAAAACAGATAAAGGAAGGGCTAAACAATGTGAAACAGAGAGAGAGAGAGAGAGAAACAGATAGATAAACAACTTAAAAATAAAAAATAATTATTATTTTATATAATTTTACCGTAAAAATAATATAATGTATCGAGAAAAATAAAAAACGGGTGCAAAAAATAAAAGATATATATATATATATATATATATATATATATACTATATATAACTATATAAAACTAATATATATATATATATATATATATATATATATATATATATATAATTATAGAAGAAGAGTATGATAAAAGTAATCGAAGATGAAAGCAACAGGACAATTTCGAATGAAAGTAGAAATCACGAGGGTAAGATTCTAATTAAAGGATCCTAACTGTGAAAATTAGGTAGAATTTGTCGGCCGAACGAGGCTGACCCTGGCGATGTGCTCCGTGGGCAGGAAATAGCGTCCGTGTAGTGTTACTATGTGCACCGAGCAGGTCTTGCTAATTAAACGCTATCAATGAGCGTAAAGTGTGGCACGGTATGAGGTCACGAATCTAAGATCGAGTTCATCCTGTGATCACATAGAGAGACCAGTCCTTACCTGATCCAATCTGTTATACTCGTAACGTTGCACACAAAATAAATATACTATAATCTATTTTCTTATATATGTGTATGTATATATATATATATATATATATGTGTGTGTATATAAAGAATATAAATATATTATAAATATGTATTAATATTTTTACAAAATGATCCAACATTGAGTATTGTAAATTTTGTAAATATATTTAATATACCTTTCATTTACATTGTACTTTATAATATTGTGAAATTATTTGAAATATATGTAGATTAATTTTTATAATTTTTCGATTATGTTGCACAAAATGTTACGATATATTGTTTGATAAATTTATGTAATAAAATATTGATATTAACACGAATGAAAACACAACGAAAAAAAAAAATATATATATATATATATATATATATATGAATCATGAGAAATAAAAAAAAAGAAAAGAAAAAAATAATCCTCCCTAATCATATACAATCGATCAAAGATTCGTCTTTATAAAAATTTCAAAGCCACTTCAATTTCCAAAAGCGTATATGCACGTAAACGTTTGTTCCCCTTCCGTTAAGCTAACCAAGCAAAATTAAGTACTATATTTTTTCAACACTCTTCGAACATTCGATTTTAACTCATTGAAATTACAAAAAGCGTGATAAGTTCGAGAAATAAATCGTAAATAGTAAGTAGTTCCTTGTAATTTTGTCAGGTTGTTGTAACGATACCATTGAAAATGGGTGGATACAGAAAGAAATATATATGTATACACACATACACTTACTTAGAGAGGGAGAGAGAGAGAGAGAGAGAGAGAGAGAGAGAGAGAGAGAGAGAGATGCAAGAGGATGCTCCGCTGTATCTTGTGCACTGGCTTAAATTAACGTCCCGTGTAAACAGACCAGGTCACTCGGGTTCCAAACGACTGCTTGCTTGTCTTTAGGAGGACCATTTAAATCTTTCGTGGACGTAGGAAAGCTCTCACTCACTCACTCACTCACTCTCTCTCTCTCTCTCTCTCTCTCTCTCTCTCTCTCTCTCCCTCTCTCTCTCTCTCTCTTTCTCTCTATCTATCTACCTATCTATCTATCTATCTCTTTCTCTTTCTATCGCACACACAAACACACAAAAGTAACTAAAGTGCCTTGAAGCAAATATTATAGACTCTAAAGGATCTAAATTGATGCACATTGCACACTCATTACTCATACACATACAGACATCCGCGCGCCCATAGATAAACGCAAACAAATGCATATTAATACGTAACTAAACTTAGAAAACTAATGGATAGAATTAATCGAAAGAGAGGACGAATTCGTCGAGAAATTGTAAATATTATTATCGATCGGATAATATCTAAATTGTTTTGTTTCGTTTGATAATTACTTCCTGTTAATTTCTATTTGTTCTTATCAATTGTTTTTCCCTATCTTTCTCTCGCGAAAATTTTATATAACGTTAAAATTATTAATCGATTGTAAACGTTATAATGATTACATTAAAAAAAAAAAAAAAACAAAAAAAACAGAGTTAAATTTATTACATATAAACGTTATATTTATTACAATATAAACGGATTAGAGATATATTAGATATATTAGAGATATACTACAATTAAAAGGAGTAATAAAGAATTCAATTAATATCGTAGAAAATATGAGAGGAAAATAATTGATCATACATCGATATTCATTTTACGATAGGTCTAGAGAAGAGGAGAAATAAAAAAAAAAAAAAGAAAAAAAAAATAACAAAAAAGAACAGAAAATTAAACAAATAATAATACGAACGACAACGTCAAAGGTACGAACACGAAATTGAAATCTAAATCGAAATGATACCGATCGTCTGGACTATACAGGACGTTTAGAAAAAAAAATCTCGTATCACGAGAAAAAGATAAATCGTTATCACATCTTCGTGCGTCATGTTGGTTCTAAAAGAATACAAAAAAAAAAAAAAAAAAAAAAAAAAATAACGTAAGCAAGCTCGTATCGTCTTAGAAAAAAGACAGAAAAATATCAACGTCAACGTCGACCTGGAAATTGAAATTAAAAAAAAATAACAAAGAAAAAAAGGAAAAGAGAGAACAAAGAGAAATGAAGCCAAAGAGTTTCGGGGTTGAGAAAAGTTTTAAAAAGGTAGAATAAAGCTCGAGAATCGAATCGCTTTTCGAGGTCGATCTCAATCCTGACGGACGAATAGGCAATTCTTTCGAATAGACTGGACAAGGGCAGAGGGGGGACAGGGGTGAGGGGTGGGGTGTCGATAAAGGGAAGGGGAGAGAGAGAGAGAGAGAGAGAGAGAGGAGGGAGAGAGAGAGAGAGAGAGAGAGTGGAACCTCACGTCGACTTGTTTGGAACTCCGAGGAGCTGCTCGAATTCGATCAGGAGAAAAGCAACGGAGAGAAAGAAAGAGGGACGGAGGGAGGGGGAGGGAGGGAGAGAGAGAGAGAGAGAGAGAGAGAGAGAGAGAGAGAGGTAAGAAAAAAGGAAGAAGAACGGATGGAAGAAGAAAGGAACGAAAGAGTTAGAGGTAGTGGGTACCAAAATCTTTTTCCGGAAAAGCTACTTCACCTTTGGCTTCTCTCTCTCTTCCTTATCTATCAATCTCTCTCTCTCTCTCTCTCTCTCTGTCTCTTTCTCTCTCTTTCTCTCTCTCTCTTTCTTCCCTTTTTAGGCAGCTGCAGCAAGTCGTAGATCGTTTCATTCGAATAAAAGTGCGAAACTGTCAAGAAGTTTCCGAATCAAACGGACCGTTTCTTCCAAATGGAAGGAAAGGGACAGAAAGAGACAGAAAGAGACAGAAAGAGAAAGAGAGAGAGAGAGAGAGAGAGAGAGAGAGAGAGAGAGAGAGAGAAAGGGAAGGAAGATGTGACGCCGATCGTTTAAAAACAAAATTAGAATATATTAGTAATATAAATATTTTGTATGTTCTCCTTCTTCTCTCGAACAAAAGTTTCAATTTGAATTTCTATTGAATTTCGATCGTGTAGTTTCTTTCGATTTTTTTTTTTCGTTTCTTTCTTATTTGTCAGTGCTTATGTGTGGTATGCGTGCATGTGCGTACGTGTATATATGAAAGCGTTTATTAATACGAGATTATTTCGCCCTCGAAATCTACGTTACAGTTAGTTAACGCGAAGTTTTTAATATTATTTTTATTTTATAAAAATTTCTTCTTGGAATTTTTCATTTTCTTTTTTATTTATCTTTTTTTTTTTTTTTTTGCTATTTTTCGATAAAACCAAGTAGTAACAGGATTTCGCGGAAAGAAATGTTAATCAAGTTCGATAAAAAGGGACTAATTATATATATATATTAAGTTTTCCCTATTTATCGAGTTTCATTAAATTTCATTTTAATTTTAAATGAATTTTTTTTTTTTTTTTTTAAGAAACAGTTTAATTCATAATAGTTTGTAACAATTTATGTGGGTCAATCTGTATAATACTTTCTTTCGAGAACTTCTGTCTTTTTCCAATCAATGAATGAGAAAATTTCTTTTCATATAAAAAAGAAAGAGAGAGAGAAAGAGAGAGAGAGAAAGAGAGAGAAAAGTAGATTAATAAGAACGAACTAGGGAGAAATATCTTGAAGGGAAAGAAGGTGAAGAGGGAGTTTAAAAAGAAACAAAAAATATTAACATGACCAGACTATCTTCTCTTTTAACGTTTAATTAACTTTTTAATTACGTCAAATTCCAAGTTGCCTGCAATCTTCCTTTTATCTTCCTCCCACTTTCTGTCCATCCATTTTCTTCAGTTCTTTATTCATTATACCATTTATGGGTGTTTCCATATATTTAAAATTTTTTCCTTTTTTTTTTTTTATATAATAACCTTGTATAATTCCCATTCTTTTTGTATTTTTTATATTACAAATACCAGTCCAACAACTTTCATTCCGTCGTAATTTACATCATTGGCCGATATATTATTCTTTGATTTAAACAAACAAACAAAAAGAGAATTCCACGGCCATTGTAAAACATTTGAGAGGACGGATTTTTCTTAATTCATTTTTTTTTTGTTTCTATTTTTTATTTTCTATTTTTTTTTTTTTGCTTTTCTTTTTTCAAATCGTTTCACATGCAACCAGACCTTTCTCGTTTTCGTATACACATACCATATATAGCAAATAATCGAAATTATTTCGAATGCAAGTCGAGAATTTCGACGTTTCTTGTTCCTTTTTTATTCTACTATCCCAACATATCGAAATTATTTCAAATTCGAATCGGAACTTTCAACGTCTCTCTCTTTCTCTCTCTCTCTTTCTCTCTCTCTCTCTTTTTCTCTTTCAGGATAAACTTTTTTTTTGAATCGAAGTCATCTCCTGTATGCCATACGCGAGAGGACACAGATTACTCGTGATACGCGACTCGCATACAACCCAAGAAAAATTCTCGATATCGTTATGAGCGTACGTGACAACGATTGCCGATACTTTACGCGACCGAGACGACGTATCTCTCTCTCTCTCTCTATCTATCTATCAATCTATCTATCTACCTCTATCATATCTCTCTCTCTCTCTCTCTCTCTCTCTCTCTCTCGTTTTTGTAAGAATTTATTTGTTCTTTACTCGTATAACTTGATAATATTTTCTCTAATGTCTACTGGTCGAGAATTTATTTTTATTTATTTATTTACTTATTTATTTATTCCCTTTTCAATGTCATATAATAATTATCATGTATCTTTTAATTGTACGGTATACGTCAAGAAAAAAATTATATAAAATCGATCGCACGAAGTTGATCTCGCATCTTTTCGATCGATTTTTCGAATGTATCGAAATAAACAATTACGTTCTTTTTTTAATATTTCGTCAGTGAAATTCAAATGCTTAAAATTTGTAACAAAAGAAGAAAAGAATGGGACGACAATGATTACTTAAAATTATAAATCTAATATTCGTATGAATTCTTAGAGATTAATTATATTACTTTCATGAATGTAAACATTGTGTAATTTCACTTATTAAACTCTATTGTTATTAAATAGTTAATGAATAACATTGTCAACAATTAGTCTTGCTAAAACTGCAAACATTAATAATTGTTCCTTAAATCACAACTAAAATGAAAGAATCATTTAAATGATAAATATATATATATATATATATGATATTTGATATTTAAAGAACAATTCTTTTCCCCAATAAATTAAAAAGAAAAAGAAAAAAAAAATAGAAAGAACCCGTCCCACGAACATTTCCCTTTCGTTATTCATGACTCGCTTGAGAGAAAAGTCACGTGACATATTTTTCCTCCATCGATTTAATCCTCTTATCTCCCACCCTTTACGCCTTATCAATGAGTCAGGAAATTGAGATCTACCTTTAAGAAGCTTACAAATTACTTTGAACCGGAGGAAAGATTTATACATATATAATACATACATATATACATACATACATACATACATACATACATATATACATATACATATACGTGTGCGTGCGTGCATGTGCTTGTGTGTATAAATGTATAAGGAGTACTCTTCTAGTAAGAATCGAGAGAGGTAGGTAAAATTAATCCGACGATCGTAACGATGCGTGTATCGTCATGCTCCGTTGATTTTCTATTAAAGGGTGAAACACCGACAAGCTTGACTGACAAGTAGAATTTAGGATCTAACAGATCTTTCTATTTCTCTCTCACTATCTCCATCTCTCTCCCCTCCCCACCCCTCTCTCTCTACATTTCTTTTCTTTTTCGAATTAAAATTCCCCAAATTCTCAATTTTTTTTTCTCTCTCAATATATTAAACTACTTATTTGTCATAGAAATATATGCATATACGTATGCATTTAATATATGTTATTTGTAACACTAATTGTAAGTAATGTTTGTCATAATTGTATTGAAAAGAGAACATGAGAATTGCAATGTATATATTACATTTAATAATCTACTATTTGTATAATATATTTAATAATATGATGTACACATACATACATACATACATTTATATATATATATATATATATATATATATATATACATATATGTATATAAATAATGAATGTACGAAATTGTAAAATGAATGAATGCAATATTATAATTATAATAATAATAATATTATATATAATCTAAACTGTAATATCATTTACTGCAGGTATATAAATATAAAAACATTGTACTTTCTAAAGATCAGAATATCACATTTTTCTATTACATTATACATTATATAAACAATATATATTCATATATAAAAATCTAAATATACCAAGTACGTATATGTAGATACATACATACATACATACATAGATGCATATAAATGTGAACCTATACATTAAATATCCGTTTAAAATATATCAAACATAGATAATCTAAATACATAAATACGATAAGAAATGACAATATATCTAAGATAAATAATACTATCATCGATATAAATAATAAAGATGGAATGATTAATATTAACGATTTTACTTTGTTACAACATATCTGCACACACACGTACAAACACACACACACGTATATATAGAAAATAAATAAATTCAAAAAGGAGTAAAGGAGATAATTGAAGTTTTCGAATGGAGAACGAAGTGAGTGGCAACCAGAGAAGTGTTAGCAAAGATAGAAAGCGAGAGAGAGAGAGAGAGAGAGAGAGAGAGAGAGAGAGAAGGAAGGGTACTATAGCTCGAGATGGAGTTAGGCAACGATCGCTGTGAAATTCTAACCCCTTAGCTTTTCTAGAGGGTACGGAATACCCTTCTGCTCGATGGCCTTGCCTGTTGGTGCCGATCGTGAAGGAGCTTCTCAGCCCGATCACCCATTAACGCTGTAGATAGGATTTCAGGATCACACGACAAGACTTCCTTCTCATCGACCAATCTCTCTCTACCTCTCTCTCTCTCTCTCTTTCTCTCTCTACCTCTCTCTCTACCTCTCTTTCTCTCTTTCTCTATTTATCTCGCTTGCTCCTTCTCTTTCTCACCCTGTTACCCTTTACGCTATCGATCGCACTTTCTAACGTCGTGAATCAATTATTTGCGAGATTGCTTTGTCTCTCTCTCTCTCTCTCTCTCTCTCCCCCTTTCTCTCTCTCTCTCTCTCTCTCTCTCTCTCTTTCACTCTTTTTCTCTTACGATCAGATCGATGAATTTAATAAATAAAATGTCATCGATGCAAATACGTGAAATTTTATATCCTTCTTTCTTTCTTTGCGTATTATTTATTAGAAAAGAATAAAAGAAAAATAAATACAAAAAATAAATAAATAAATCATAAGGCGATCAAATTGTGAAAAAAAATTTTGATTGTTTATAATAATAATAATAACAATAATAATAATAATAATAATAATAATAATAATAATAATAATAATAATAACAATTTGCATGGAACGCAATAAAACAAATTACTAAAATTTGTTCATTTTCATCATTAGTCCATTATAATAAGACAAAGATTATTAACAATTGTTAGTATAATTTCAAATTCATATATATAATATATATGTGTGTGTGTGTATCGTATTCCATTTAATTAATATAAATTAAAAAAAAAATGGACGTTATGATTTATATTAAAAATCATGTATTATAATAACACTTTATTTTACAATACAATTATTAGTAATGTACTTTATCATAATACATTATTAAACACTTAATTATAAATATACAATAATATAGACATTATTGTACGCTTTATTATAAAAACGTTTATTTATAATTATATAAAACTTCTTCATTGAAAGATATTGTTAAAGAAGAAAAAGAAAAACGACATATTTCATTAATATGACAGATAAAATCGTGAAATAGAAACAGACAAAGAGAAAGAGCGAGGGAAATAGAGAGGAGAGAAGAAAGAGAGAGAGAGAGAGAGAGAGAGAGAGAGAAGAAAGTAAGAAAAATTCTTTAAAGTATCCAGCCGACAGATATGACCTCGCAGGTCAATAGGATTGCACCGAGTTCGTCGGAAAAGTCCAAGATGACTAATCGTCAAGGCCACTTTTGGCATCTAGCCCTCGAGTTTTCTAAAAGCCAAAAAGCGGCTCATGAAAATATCGAATTAAAAGCATTACTCTATCTGATCTCTCGGTAATGAACGTAAGAAGGTTACTCCACCTCTATCTTCACTTTTTCTCCTTTACTATGTATAACAAAACCTTCTTCTACGCGTTAGAAACTATTTTCTTTTTTATTTATTTATATCTCTCTCTCTCTCTCTCTCTCTCTCTCTCTCTCTTTCTTTTATACTACAACGAAGATCCTCGCATTATCGTTGCTCGTTTATAGAAAATGTTTAAAGTTTCTTCTTTATCTCGATCGATTCAATAATAATGTATTACGAATTATTATTTTATTTTTTTTCCTTTCCTTTTATATATATATATATATATATATATATATATATATATATATACACACACACACACACACACATACATATAGATAGAAAGAAAAGGATTTTTAATTACGTAGATTTTTTTTTTATTTTAATTTCATGAAGGAGTATTAGGAAAAAAAAATAAAAAATATCGATTTTTAAATTTATGATTATGAAATATCTTACAAATTCGAATTTTATTAATGATTTTATCGTTAATATATATACATATATATATATATATATATATATATATATATATATATATATAGAGAGAGAGAGAGAGAGAGAGAGAGAGAGAGAGAGAGAGAGAGAAATTCTATCATCTATAAACTTTAAAAAGGAAATATTTCGTTTAAATTCTTTCGACGAATATCAAAATGGAAATTAATATCAGAGTATTGTCAATGAAACGATTAAACTTTGACGACATTTATGAATATTAAACTATATTAAATATATTAATACATTGTAATTCGGCTATAAGTGTACCTATAACGTGTAATTTAATGTTTTAAAACGATTGAAATAAGAAAAATAATATGAATTATTACAAAATTCGATGAAGGATAAAAAAGAAGATTCCTCATTTCGATAATAAGTCGGATCGAATCGAATCGAATTTTTTCATAAGACTTTTATACCCGAGAGAAAATCTGTTAAACGTTTTAAAGAGAAAAGGATGAATGTTATATCTTACAGAAAACCATCGAGAAACGTTGTAGAATGTGATGGGGGAAAAAGAACGAAAAAAGATAAAAAAAAAAAAAGAAAAGAAATCGTATGGAAAATTACGGTATAGTGTGATCGGCTAGCTATGATAAAAGATATCGTGGTATCTCGAGCTAGGCCAAAATCGCTTTTTCTTATCGGAATAGGGTCCCAAGCTTGCCATAATTCGTCTACTATGAAACCACATTAAATTCTACTGGCTCGCATACCAGCACCACAGAATCCCGATGATATCGTGCCAGCTCCGACGGTTCTATTCTACCTCATCTTTCTTTCTCAACATGAATACGTGTCTATATATGTACTTATGTACATATATATGTGTATATATATATATATATATATATGTATACATACATATATGTGTATATAACTTCGTACAGTTTAGAGAAAGATAGAAATATAACCAAAAAATATCAAAAACGTATTGAATTCAAGTACTCTGTTATAATTTGATAGATGATAAATTTGTTCTTCCAATCATACTATTTGAATAAATAAATAAATAATAATAAAGTATTTAATAATGAATAACATATTGGTATATAATAATAGAACCTTGGAATTCAAGTAATAATTTAAATTTATTTAAAATAATGATTTTAAACCTTTTTTTACAAAAACATAACGAAACGAAATATATATGTATATTAAAACGCTTTCAGGTTTAATTTTATGAAAAGACGATTGCGAGAAATTTGCTTAATTACTTGTAACAAAAGAAATCAACCCTTTTTCTTTTTTTTTTTTTTTTTTTAACAAAATTGCATCCAATACAATGTCAACAAGCTACATTGAAATTCCATATAATATATAAATAATGCGATACGAACGACAAATAATAATACAAATTTGTTGTACGATGTATTATATTCATTGTTCGAATCAAAATTTATCTAAAGAAATTTCTCGAAAGAAGAAAAGAATAAATGGAATTAATCTAATACCATAAATTGTATCAACTATATTATAAAATATGTGTATAAAATGTATATAACACGAATTTGTATACAAAGATGTATGTAAGGAGAAAGAATGAATAAAGAATACAAGACAGAGATAGAAAAGATAAATAAAGAGAGATATACAGAAAGCTAGAACAACATCAGAGAAAGAGAAGTCAATGAGAGACAGAGAGAGAGAGAGAGAGAGAGAGAGAAACAAAGACTAAAGAAAGAATGATAGCTAGACAGTGAAGGAAAACTAAGATAGAAAAATAGAAAGAGTCAGAAAACAGGCCACGAGAAAGATGGACAAAGAACGAAAATAAAGATAGAGTAATAGAAAGAGACAAAATATATAACTTAGGAAAGATAGACTGAGAAACATGAGTGAAGAATAATAGAAAAAGAGAAAAATATATATATATATGTGTGTGTGTATGTATGCACGTATATGTATATGTATATATAGAACAGAGAGTGAATGAGGAAGAAAGAGAGAGAGAGAGAGAGAGAGAGAGAGAGAGAGAGAAACAATAACTGAAGAAAGATAAATAGAGGGGATGAAATAAAGGGATGATAAAGGTAAAATAGAGAGAAAGAGAGATAGAGATAGAGAGATAGAGAGAAAGAGAGAGAGAGAGAGAGAGAGAGAGAGAAAGGTATGAATTAGAAGGGGTAAGAGGTTAGTTGCTAGCGTATAATAAACGCATAACCCGTGTGCACGATCAGACAACGTCGGAATCCAAAGTAATTTTCCGTAACCACGAGGATTCATCACGTGGCTGCTTGAACATCGGTTCTCAAAGAGTAAGTAATTCTAACATAAACGTATAAACGCGTTCCTTGATCGTTCTATGGGCTATGGGCTATCCTAATGAACGTTATTAAATAATGTTACTCGTAATTGAATTCGTTCCATAATATTGAATTTCTTTGTTTCAAAGAGTTTCGATGTATTTCGTTTCGTTAAAACGAAACATAAAGAAAGAAAAAAAAAAAAAAGAAGTAAGAATTATAAATCTTTTGCTTCAAACGAATAATCCGATTATTTTTATTATTAAAAACATTTACTGTTCCTTCTTTTTTTTTTCTTTGTTTTATTTATCAAATTTCTTTACGATCGTCGTAATGAAATCCGTTCTCGTAAAATTAAATTCGAAAGCGTTTCAATATTTCAGTATTTCGTTACGCGTTTAAAGAAAAAGAAAAACAAAAAGAATAGTTTTAAATCTTTATTTTAAATATACAAGAATTTCTTGCGATCATCGTAACAGAATTCGTATCATAAAATTGAATTTGAAAGTGTTTTTAATATATTGTTTCGTTTATAGAGAGAGAAAGAGAAAGAGAAAGAGAAAGAGAAAGAGAAAGAGAAAGAGAAAGAGAAAGAGAAAGAGAAAGAGAAAGAGAAAGAGAAAGAGAAAGAGAAAGAGAAAGAGAGAGAGAGAGAGAGAGAGAGAGAGAGAGAGAGAGAGAGTTACAGATCTTTGTTTCAAATAAATCTCCGATTATTTCTATTATCGAAAACATTTACTTCTTTTTCCTTTTTTCATTTTTGTTTCCTTTTTTTTATCAAAAAAACGTTACGATTCTACTATAATCTCTTGAGATCTCGACGTTCGATATGTTTAAACAAATCTTGTCGAATATGTTTATTTCTAAACGTGTGATAAAATAAAAATAAAAATAAAAATAAAATGAAATAAGAAACAAATAATAAAGTAAAATAATCACGCTCATTAAACTTGTTCTCATTACATTTATTACAAGCTTCGTCGATGATTTAAGCCCTTTTTCCTTTCATTCTCTTACGCCGTTCTTTACCGTGTCTTTTGAGAAAAATTGCTATGAAATTCTTGAGAATATCAAGGAAAAACATTGGAATTTTCTTTTGTATACGAATAAAGATGTCCGTCCATTGGACAACTTTCTCTGGTTGTAGACGTAGAAAGGTATTTACGTTGTTGAGGCAATAACGTCGAGCTGCCTTGTACGGGTTACGAGCTGGCCAGCCCAGAAGCTTCTGTTTCAAAATCGCGTTACTCCGTGTTAATACGAAATTCTGGTCTCTCTCTCTCTCTCTCTCTCTCTCTCTCTCTCTATCTATCTATCTATCTATCTATCTTTCTCTTTTGTCTATATATATATATATATATATATATATATATATATATATATATATATGTATATATATATATATCTAACACATAAATATGTGTGTATGCTCGCGCGGGCTTGTGTATATGAACGTACAGGACATCGACGTTAAATCTATTTTCGGAACGTAACTTCATTGCACGTCGGTAGAGATAAACGAGGATGAGCGTCGCGATGTCCTGCCTGTCTGTCGTGTGTTTATATCCTAGCAGAACGTGCGGATCGAAACCGCACGAAAATCTCTATATCCTATGTGAATGAAAATAAATGGTAGACGACGGGTGAGAAACACTGTGAAAAATATATGTATATATATGTGTGTATATACATATATATATATATATATATATATATATATATATATATATATATATTTTCACTGTCCAATATTTATCAGAAATTACATTTTTTTTTCAATTATTCTTTTTCTTAAGTTTCTTCAATTTATAAAAAGGTCTCCCATCTTTAACTGTACGACCAAACATGTAATATATATATATATATATATATATATATATATATATATATATATATATATATATATATATATGAGCCGTTGATTTTGAAAGTCGGCCAAGTCCATTTTGTAAAAAGGAAAATATAATCGGAGCTAATTTCTATTACAAATTAATATAAAATTTATGTTTTTAATCAATTCACAACAAATATCTTTTAACATCGGTACAAATTTGTTATTAGTAATTTATTTCGATATTTATTGTGAGTTGAATTTGAAAGTGAGTCAAGTTCGTTGGCGCATAACGAAACCATGATTTTTTTTTCACCTAACACGGATAACCATTATTGCATATGAAATTTAAATGAAATAAGAAATTAAAAAAATATAAAATAAGTCCATTACTATTTACCAATATTTTTAAACCCAGTCGAATGCAAACCATTTTAATATCTAGCAATAACAGAAAATGGACTTTAACCCACTTTCAAAATCAACGGCTCGTATATAGGATCCTATAGGTTTTAAAAGAACAAATGTTTTCAAACAAATAAAAGGATTGCTTGATTTTAAGGGGTAGCGGATGAGTGAAACGAAGTAAATGTAATAATACGTATAGCAGGTATTTCACGGAGGGAGCCGTTTGTCGAGATGCCGAAGTCGGAACGAGTTTTTTTCTTTTATTATTTTCTTTTCTTTTTTTTTTTTCTTTGCAATGGAAATCAATATTTTAAACCTAGACAAAAGTTTTAGAAAATATCTATACGAATCCAGCGAGCATCCACAGAGTTTATCCTTTCAACGATATTTCATCGAGTTATCGTACCTTAAACGTTTAACAAACTGCGTAATACCGATACTACGATCAATTCACCTGTCAATACCTTGATACTCAATGATTTCATTAATCAATATCTTTGTCTTCTCCTTTTCTTTTTTATTTTTTTTTCAATTTTCTTTTTCTTTTTCTACTGCGATTTCATGATTTATGTGATATTTGAGTATATCGTTCAAAACGAGTCACCTTGTATATTTTCAGTTATTAGATTTTTTTTTTGATTTATAAATAATTATAGATTGATCGTATATTAAGAAATCGTCAATTAGACTAGTTATGTTAATTAAATATCTATTATTTTTCTTTATTGTGTAAATACGATGAAGTATTCAAAACAAATTATGAAATATTATATTGTATGTCGATTTTAAAGTATATGATATTTTCAATGTTATTAATTGGGCTATCTGTTTTAATGAATACGTCTTACATTTTACTATTGAAGAGTGATCGCACGTTTAAAGAATTAAATTAAATGATTTAAGAAGTATCAAAATTGCTTTTAATAATAGAAAAAGGAAAATTTGGGAAATAATAAATAATAATAATAATAATAATAATAATAATAATAATAATAATAATAATAATGAATCTCGCGATACATTAGAAACGTGTTATTGTCAATCAATTGTGACGCTTCTTACAAAATAAAAGCGATTAATATGAACAATATAAAATGTTTAAAATGCGCGTCCTAAAAATATGAAACATTTACGTAATTAACACGATTTCATTCAAATTAATTTTTCGATGACAAATTTAACACTCTTAATATTCAAAATAATTTAATCTTTTACAATACCATCGCTATACTATATACACGGATATCCTTGAATAACTACTTCGATAGCACACACACACACACACACACACACACGCACACATTACATATATATACATACAGCATACTACCAACATAAATCTCTTTGACGATCCACGATCCCTTCGATCATTTTCTTCGCTACGAGCAACTTTCTTATTCATCTTGAAACAACGAAAGGAACATTGAAGCGTACCCACTTGAATAGAACCCATCCTATATAAACGAAAAGTCGAATGAATGGATGAGCTTGTGTGTTAGAGACTACACAATGAATATACGTACAACGTAAAACCAATACAGTCGTTAATCCAATGTGCATCTTTTCATTGGCGTCTATGCTTCTCTGTCGTCTCTCTCCTCTCTCACTCTCTCACCCTTTCTCACTCTCTCTCACCCTCTCTCTCTCTCTCTCTCTCTCTCTCTCTCTCTCTTTTGTCGACGACTATCTACCGGCAGTTCGCCATTGTTTCATGCCGACAACGATTAATTTCCTTACGACAAAACGGCTAGCCGATAATTCAAGTCTCCTGTTTGTATATCATACATATCATACACACATATATATAATATATATATGTATGTATATATGTATATAAATATATATATATATATATAAAGTGAGCCATTTCAATGAGAACATCTGCATATCTTCTTATCTATTTTATCAATAATTTACAAGTAATATTAATAATAATTGCATGCATATTATGTCTAATATATAATTATTCTCCATGGGTAAAGCAAATTCGTCAGGCAAATAATAAGAAAGGGAAATAATAATAAAATGTAATATTAATGAGAGTAATTAGAATATAATATAATTATTATTAATATGTATCCATATATATATATATATATATATATATATATATATATATATATAAGATATAGAAAGAGAGCAATAAAACGAAAAAGAAAACAGAACATGTAGATAGCATTTGTATAATATCATTTGATAATAATAATTATAATTAATAGTTGGTCGTAACAAAATTTATATCGGATCGAGTAAAGTTGAAAATTAACGTATCACTCAGTATAGAGATAGAGTCGTTGTTTACCATAGTAGAAGTTCCCTTTAAAAGTTATATTCGAAGGAAGAAGCGTGACTTGTGATTCTCTTAACGACGAGAGATTGTGACTATTTGAAAGTCGAAGCCGTGACTCGTTCGTTTGTATTTCCTCTCTGTTGCAAAGAGTTAGGAGCCACGATTCGAATTTGTTTCTAAATTAGTTTCCTTCCTTCTGATTTATCTCAGAGAATTCTGAGAGTTTCTTCGGATGAGACGTGTTAGCATCCCAATCCATTAAGAATATTGTAATATTCTAATAAACTACGAGACTTTCTCTCTCTCTCTCTCTCTCTCTTGTTTTATATATGTATATATACACACACACACACATATACATATATATAAATAGTAAATTATATATATTAATTATGTATAATAATAATGTATATAATATTACATTATACAAAAAATGTATAATATATTATTATTATTATTATTATTAATTATAATATATAATATAGAATATATATAATTAAAATATGTAGAGGGAGAGAGAGGGAGGGAGAGGAAAAATGAAAAAGAAAGTAGTCAAAAAAAAAACAAAAATGTATTAAAGAAATGTTTATCAAATTATTTATACGATTTATATTTCACTTATATAATAATTAAGACAATATATAAATTTATAAATATTACGTTGTTATTATGTTTTAAAAGTGTGTTTTATAACCTCGATAAGAAAACAATCAAATTTTCAATGCAAAAACTTATATATATATATATATATATATATATATATATATATACATTAATATATGGAAGTTATGTAAAAACTAAAAAATTAACATTTTTTATAATATATCAATAATAGTCTATATGTATATAGTGTGACCATGACAATAACAGTAAAAAACTTGTATATAATTTAATAGAAAGTAGATCGTTAATAAAATGAAATTACAAACGATAAAAATTATTTAAATTATTTTCTTTAGAACAACCCCGTATATGACGTTTAATTACGTAATAAAACATCAAAGGAAAAATTTTTCATGAGAGAAATAAGTATATAAAAGCAGTGGAGAGTGGAAAAGGGGACAAGCAATAATTTATATTTTCTTTACATCGACCGAAAAGAGAAAAATAGTTTTTAGAAATAGGATAATATAAGAGAACAATAAAAGAAAGAAACATTTTCTCGAGTTCTATATGAAAAGATACAGGTACTAAACGTCGAAGTTGACCTTAACAAATACGGGACACGAAAACATAATCTTTATTTTCCACATAATGGATACCATACATTTTTCTACAAGATATATTTCTATAATAACGTGAATGATATAATAATAGTTAAACAAGAAATTGTTTATAATAAATTACTTATAACAATTTGCTAAATGTGTATTAGTAAAAAAAATATATATATACATATGTACATATGTATGCATTGATCATATAACTTCAATTCATAAAAAATTATTTATAGAAATTATTTATAACAAATTGTTATTAATCATTGTTATTAACAATTTATTAAACGTATATAAAACAGTATATACGTACAGATAAATAAATTGTTTAATGTTAATGTTAATTAGAAGCAAAAATTATTCATAACAAATTATTATTAACAATTACTATTAACAATTCGATGAATTGTTCAATGAACATGATTGGTTATATAAATATATATATACCTTCAATATGTGTTGAAATACATATACATAAATTAATAAGAAAGGATTTCAGTATATAAGAAATCATTTATATACAAAATTATAAACATTATAAAAATTCTTGAAAACAAATGTTGAGTATATAAAAATACGTAAATATACACAAATACGCACATGCATACATACGTATACATACATATATATACACAAACACACAAACGTTAAGTTTGCAGTGTTAAAAAATAGATTGTAAAAATCATGTATAATAAATTGTTCATAACAATAAATTAAATAATTGTTAATAATAATAATAATAATAATAATAATAATAATAATAATAATAATAATAATAATAATAATAATAATAATAAATATAATAATAATAATAATAATAATAAGAGAATGATTTACCCTTTAAAATGATTTCTATTTGAAGCTTTTATCATTTATAGTATCGGAGATAATAAAATTGACAGATATTTACAGTGACCCATTGTCAGGATAATTCAATTCGTGGCAGAGTAACTAACATAAATTCTTGGAATGCACAATCAGTTGTTCGACGTGAATAGTTTTCTTTGTTTACTACGATTCGTACTCACGTCATTACGATTCTCACGTCATCATTCATTCAATCATGAATGGAGAAAATCAAATGATCATATATTTAGAACGAAAAGTCGTAGAGATTTGAAAGAAAGACCATTTTAAACGGGAAAGTAATCTCCTTTTATCGACGTCATTAAAAACTATCGATTTGGTTAATATGGCATCATATACGTATTTGATGAATTTTCGATAAACGACAATTATTCTCACTTTTCCAATAAGACACTTCCTTATTACACGTACATATGTACCTATGTGTATAAGGTATATCAATTTTTGCAAAAATAAATTATTTACGATAAAATTTATTATAAGACAGAAGTGTACAATAAGCGTATTAATTCGTTTAAATACAATGAAAATGAGAAGAATAAGAACGAGCAATATTATCGAATAATAATCGTTACGAAATATCCAGAAACGCATCGTTGTCATAGTTTAATGAATGAATCGAACAATTTTTATTCCTATAAGAAAATTTTTTTTTATCGATTATCATACAATATAATTAATTATGTATATTAAGTCCGATACGGACGGATTTTTAAAAATGACAAAAAGAAAGAAAGGAGGAAGTGGAGGAGGAAAGAAAAAATCGAACACGTTGAGTATATTAATATAAAAAAAAAAGAAGAGGATGAAATAAAAAAATGAAAAAATAAAGAAGAAAAATCTTTTTACATTCGACGTAACGTACAATTTGTTGAAACTCTCGATTCCTCGTTTCGCACGAATTAGCTGTCCCTGGAGCAACCAGAACGAGAACACGTTCACTTAACCGTACAGAAAAGTCGCACATGGCAGAAGGACGCGCGAATTTTTCGTTACCGATTTAACTTCTGCGTGCACGGCCGACCGTGAATTCTCACTCGTTTACATACGTACATTACGTCCGCTCATTTTATTTTTATTTATATCGTTATACATGTACATACGTATCTACGTAAACATATCATTTTATAAATGTTTACTTGCATATATATATATATATATATATATATGTATATGTATATATATATATGTATGTATTTACGTGGTATGCTAGGAAAGTAATGAGATTGTAGTTAGAAAATTGTTTATTGCCAAGGACTATACGTATACCATTTACGAAGATAATGTTTATATAATCTAAATAATCTCACTCACAGTTAACTGTAAACTTCTAAATTCTACCAGCTGGCTGTTGGTTTAAAACAGTTTTGCATAGCTAGATATGTACATACGTTTACCAACGACGCTTTACAAAAATGGGGAAAAAAAAAGAACACCGAAATTTAATATATTGAATATGCGATTAATTATATTATATTATGCGATTAAAAATTCAACGATGAAAACTCAGGACGCAAAATTAGAAGAAAATAAATATGCGCTAACAGCGCGGATCGATTATTGAGAAGAGAAGTAATTCCTTCGAATAGTATGAAACATTTACAAAAATTACAGAATGTGTCAAATACAAGCGACATATAATAAGAAAGAAAGAAAAAAAAGTGTTCATCAGAAAATTTTATATTTTTAAAAGTGACGTTTAATTTATTAAGAATAATCGATATTACAAGAGAAAAGTCACATATACAGTCTGCATATGTAATTATTAGTATATAATATACATATATATTTTTTTTGTATCTATGTGTCCGTAAATATACACTTCTTAATATGTGCACATATGTATAAGAATATGTGTGTAATATAGCTAACTCATATATGTGTGTGTGTTTTTGTAAATGAAAATGCATCAATACGCATGGTAGTACGTACGTATATGTCCCAATAAATGTATTTGTAAGTGTACCTCACGATTGTCTATATTTGTGTGCGTATTAATATATATACATATACATATATATATATATATATATATATATATATATATATATATGTACGAAAAAATATCAATGTATTCATAGATTTGTATGTACGTGGTACTATATGGATACGACTGTTCGAATTCGTTTAAATGTGTATTTGAATTTGTTCTCTCTCTGTCTCCGTCTATTTAATCGTAAAAACTCATTCTTTTTTTCAACTTTTTCTTCTCTCTTTTGTTTTTTTTCTGTGAAACATTTTTGAAAAGGCTTTTATACCGGTCCCAGCTATTCGGAACGAGCGACCGCAACCACCAGTTTCGTTCGAACGAACATTTCGTAACGCCCGTTACACGCTTTCCAACCCTCCCTTTCGACCTCCTCAACGATCCCATTGACACGTTATAACTCGGACATTTGTAAAATTTTCTCTCTATGGATTGAAATTCCTATACTCGAGCAGTCACTCCTTTTTTTTTTTCTCCTCGCTGTCGATTCTGACGAATTGATCGTTAAGGGCGATCTGAGATATCTCCGAAAAAAAAAATTTTTTTTTCTTTCTCTTTTTTTTTGTAACTATCGATTAGTTTTGTTTTTATTTTGTCAGATTCTCGTTTATTGATTTTATTTTATTTATTTAATAATCTCGATCAATCTTGTTTTCCTATCGATCAATTTTTCGTTAATAATTAATTTCGATTAACGCGTAATCGAAGGATTGACATTGCATATTTCTGTAACTATTATCTAAATAGTAATTATTGAAGTTCATAAAAAGCAAAACTATAGAAAAGTTTATTTTCATAACTTGTATCATGTAATATAAATAATACTCTCAATACACGAATCGAATGTGCCTCATCGATTAATTTCGATTTACATATCCTACGAGATCTTAATTGTAAATTTATATGTAAATAACAATTATTAAAATTTTTTTTTTACGAAAGCTCATTTCATAACACGAACAGTTTAATAATCAATACTCTCAATACGAATCGATTACTCCGCACATCGTATGATTCCGATTTACATATTTACAAAATCTTAATTGTAAATTTCCATTTACACAATCTTTTTCAAATTCGATCGTATAAATTTGTATGTAATAAACACAAAAAAAAAAAAACAGAAAAAATAGAAAATATAAATATAAAAAAAGAGAGAGAACAGAAATCTTTAAATCTGAATCATGAGTGTATATTTAAACGATTGTTAAATCGATTTTCCTTGAAAAATAAATAAATATTAAAGAATAAAGAAGAAATAAAATTCAATTTTTTTTTTCGTTTTTATTTTTCTCCTCTTTTATAGCAAACACAAAAAATTATACAACCCATTCTCGTATAATTCTCGGGATACTTTTAACTCAAACATACGAGCCGAATAAATTTGAAAATCTATTACGATTTGCATAATAGAGAGAGAAAGAGAGAGAGAGAGGGGGGGAGAGAGAGAGAGAGGGAGAGAGAGAGAAAGAGAGGAAGGGAGAGAGGGAGAGAAGAATGAGACCGTTAACGCAACTACGATTAATTCTAATTAAGGTCGGGGATATGCGTTGGTAGCATTAAAGAAAATAAAACTGGCCATAAAACAAAATTACTTCGAAATACAATGTAAATAAGTCGCATTAACATACATCAACGCAAATACGATACTCCATAAAATATATATGTATATGTACTATACATACAGTGTATTCCATTTAGTAACTTGAATATCTACCATAAATATTTTCATTGTTTTTAACGATACTACAAAAAAAAAAGTAAAAAAATAAAAATATAAACGAACAAAAAAGTGACAAAGAAATGTTTGTAAACAAAATTATAATGTAAAATGAGGCAGAAATATACTAATTATATAACAAACATATTTATTTAGATCGTTTGTGTCAATCTCTTTTTTTTTTTTGTTTTACTAGAACTAAATATTCCCGTTTACGTATCATTGTTGTCAATTTTACGAATTTAATCAAATTAATTGAACATTACGTGAACATTTTTTTAATCGTTTAATCCCTGAATAAACGATAACAAAAAATTGTTATTATTTATATGAATATAATATAAAAACGAAAAGAAATGTTCAGAATTTAAATAAGACACCCGGTATACATTAATCTATCCAAACTTGCATTGAAAATCTAATTAATTATTCAAAAAATAAATTCGATCAATAAAGCGTTAATGCTCGACCTAAGAGGAAGAATATATTAGAGAAAACGTATCTTTTATAATCTTCCTCGTCATTTTTCAACACCCTCCTGACGTTATCCTAATTCTTGCAAAGAACCTAATCGCTCGGTATAATGGGAGAAAAATTAATCCGAGAGTTTGAGATATTAATATTGAAGAATGAAATTTTTTTCCTTTAACGAATTACTTCTTTAAGATATTCTTGTTTATTTTTTTATATACTTATTTTTCTTTAATTTTTTAATTTATCCATCAAAAATTCGACAAACGGAAAATATTTACGTTATTTCGTTCGTTACGAATTAATATTATTTAATTAATGACGTAGATTAATATAATATAGATCAATGATAAATAATATATATATATATATATTATTTTTTTGTTATTAAATAACGTATAACAATAAAATTCTTGCGAATTTGTATTAGATGATGTAACAGTTACAATCAGATAATATCAAAAGTATCTCGATCGATTTCGGTTCTAAAACTAGCAATCTTTGATAACGAACCCTAACCTCCACCCCTTTTATTCCTTATCATCCCTTTCTTAGTCTATACTTACTTATTACCGGATAGACGTCGTTCCCGTCTAATTGTAAGAGGAAACTAATGGAAATGATCAAATGTACTGATTGCGATACGATTTTCGGATCTGATAAGAGTTAATGAAATCTTTTTATTCTCTTTTTAAATCTTATCATCTCTTTTTCTGGGAGAAGAAGAGGAAGAAGAAGAAGAAGAAGAAGAAGAAGGAAAAAAAGAAGGAAGGAAAGAGACAACTGAGGTAATAATAAGGTTTAATAAAAGATCTAATAAATAGATAAATAGAATATACGTTGAGCATCCCCAAGTAACATTCGGACCATCTTGGCTCTTGGCCAATCGCTGTGCGTTAAACGTTACTGAAATCGAGTTTGTCCTTCCATTGGTGTTCTTTTCACGTTTCATTCATTTTCTTTCTATTTTCATTTTTCCTTTTAATTTCGTTCTCCTTCTTCAATTAATTTACGGTAACATCTAACGTATATGTAACATGTCTACTTATTGTTCCATTCCTTTTTTGCTTATTGTGAATCACTTATATTTTACATTGAACCGATCAATAAGTAATATCGCAAGTTTTAAGCGAAAGTAATATTAATATTCTGTTTATTTAGAAATAAAATACCAAGGAGTGTTCGGACAAACAAAGGAATACTTTACAGTGTTATTTATTTAGATATTAATTTGTGAAATATTAAACTTAAAATGTTTTTACGATTAAAATAATATCAAGATATAAAATTTACTTTTCTTTAGATATATATATATATATATTTTTTTTTTTCTTTATTAAGGGTATTTATTAAGGGTACGTAGACGCACATGTGTGCAATAACAGCTATTTACAGTTCTTTTTCCTAAGGGCTATAAATCACTATTGGACATATCTATCCTTGGGAACTCGTTGGTTAATCGCTAAGAAAACGCATAGATAAAGAACACATTGTACTTTGTCCGAGCTTAGGCATTTTTAGTCAAGTAGGCAATAAATAGATAGAGGCAATAAATAGATAGAGGCAATTAATAAACAGTGAAAGTATATGTCAAAGTGCGACGAGCCAAGGGTTTGTATGGTTCCTACCCTTCGGATATCAATGGAACACTCATAGGTCAAGACCAAGGGGTCACCAGAACAAAGGCCCACGCATGAGATTGGTTAAATATTTCGTACTAACTATCCTAACACACCCACGACCAATAAGGATATTGCTTACCCTTTCCAGGTAGTTTTGACTTAAACCCCTCCCTTTACCATTTCCCTTTCCTAAGGCATTAATGGTCTCTTATATATCTCTAGAGAAATTAGTAAGTCAGTCAGTCGCATCCAAGCATTCGCACTCGTCAGTAATACAACTGAGTCTTGCCAATGTTATTGATTATATCTCAAACGGAGGTATCTAGGACTATTTAAATCGTTGGTACACAAGAACGTATCAACGATTCTATCATACGTCAAAAAATATACTGTGATTATTACGATTAACGCTACATTCATTAATCGGCATCTACTCTTCACGAGGTCCACGGGATCCTTCTAGAAGATTGCGCGTTATCCCATTAATTTGCGCGGCGAACGGAATTTTGCTGAGGGTCTTCAACGCTATCCTAATCTTTTAACGTTGCCCTCATTCATCGCGACAAGTGGGTCTATAACTCTGACGATTAAGAAGAGACGGAGAACGATTCTTCGTGCAAATTGACCAGCATCGTTAGCTCAGTGCTAGCAACGCAACTAAACGCGCCATCGTGGTTGCGCCCTTACGACGCAACATAATTTATGGTCCTTCGAGCCGGATCCTGTCAACATTGATCCTGTTAACAACCCGAGGAAGAAGCCAAATCATCACGAAAGAGAACGAAACAGACGAAGTAGGAGGCAGCGTATCATCAGAGAATCAACGAACCGTCGAAAGTCGCAGCAACTAAGCCTCCAGTTGTTCGACTCATCAACCTGATATCACTAACACCTTTTAAATAAGGTCGTTTATTGCTTGAGCTTTCATATCATTCCTTATCCATTTTCACCATGGATGAATCTGCAGCACAAATTTTAAGCAACCTGAAGTTTGAGAGGCAAACCTTCAATGATCAATTGACACATTATAAAAATACGGTTAAAACTTGCCGAGAAAATGAAGAATTAGAAAATTTAAGATCAAAGATTGAACACACGAGGGAAATCTTCGCTAATTATAATGACATTGAACATACATTGTTATGCTCTCTCCCAGATTCGAATACGTACATGGACGAAAAATTTGATATTGGAAACGATTACATGAACACACTAGGAATCGCGCAAAGTTTAGTACAGAAAACGGAGACGCGACCATCTGATCTCGTTCCATCGGTAACGGAATTGGGAACGCGAGCGGAGCATTCTAATCAAAATGTGAATCAAACGATAAATCTACCGCCAATCCCACTGCCCACATTCAGCGGTAAACACGTAGAATGGCTCAGTTTCGCGAGTCAATTTAAATCTCGTATTCAAAACAATCGCTCCCTGGACGACTTTGAACGATTAAGTTACTTAAAATCGTGCCTGCAAGGCGAAGCCGCATCAATGATCGAATTCTTACCTATTTGCGCGTCCAATTATGCTGTAGCCTGGTCCATTTTAGAAGAATACTACAATATACCAAGCCTAATAGTGGAACATCATTTGAGAGAGATTCACGACTTGAAAAAAATGAAGAAAGCCTCATACACAGATATACTTCAGTTCTTGAATATTGCCGAAACGCACTCTAAGGCGCTTGATAAAATTGATCATCCGTTGGCCGATACAATAATCATTTATATCCTATCCTCACGTCTCGACAAAGAAACATATACAAAGTGGTGTGACGATCCTCGATCGAAAGGATTTCCAACTCGCGATCAATTTTTCAATTTTCTTCGTGAGAGACGAAATATGCTCATGTATACGTCCTTAAGCGCTTCACGAGTTATGGCTCATACACAGGTTAACACGGCTACGACAAATAATTCAAAGTATTATAATTCGAGCTATAATAATCGTGCAAACGAACGCTATTTTCAAGCACAGCCACGAAATGCTTCCTACACGATCGCGAACATACGTTGTACCATTTGTGGGGCGAACCATTTCGCATATCAATGTCCTAAGTTGATCAAAGCAACGATCGAGGAACGCCGCGAGATCGTCCGAAGGGCGAAACTTTGCCAGAATTGTCTCCGAGCGAATCATCACGTAAGCAAATGCAAGTCCATGACTTGTAAACGATGCAATCTCCTACATCATACTTTACTTCATAGCGAGACCGAACCACCGTCTCCAGTACTATCAAATATCAATACGTCCTTCTACGCTACGACACAGTGCTATGGTCTCTTACCTACGGCCGTAGTTCAACTTCAGTACGTTAATCGTACCAGCAATTGTCGAATTTTGATAAACAACGGGTCTGAGGCACATCTCATATCCGAAAATATGGCGAACATATTGAATCTTCGGCGGAAGCGCGTCAACGTTTCAATCCGTGGATTGTACAATACCAGAGTGATTCGATATTCCGTGAAATTGCGTCTACAATCGTTGACGAACAAGTTCTCCGAAGAAATAGAATTTTTCGTATTACCAAATATGCGTCAAATAACACCAGCGCGAAACATGGACCGTACTAAATTAGCGATCCCATCGACGATCAAGTTGGCGGATCCCCAATTCGACAAATCTGCTCCTATCGACGCAATCATTGGCATTCAACTAAGTCACAAGCTATCGTGTTTGGAAAGAATTTCCCTCCTTGATGACTCAGTCTCATTATTAAAAACTCAACTCGGATGGGTAGTTTCAGGCGATATGAGCAACGCCGTAATGAAACCCTCGCGTCACGTTCAATCATTAAACTGATACGTAACGATCGCGAAATACAAAGTCTTGATGGTCGAATAATCCTCCTCTGAA
>OU426857.1:4371453-4401453 GCA_911387685.1 Dolichovespula media | reverse complement strand
CCATATTCATATAATATTGACAAAATGATCGTGCACGATGAACGGTAATTAATTAAAATCAATCACTTCGGTTTAACAACAAATTTCAATTATTAATTAATTAATTCCAATTATATATCGTCGAATGACAAAAACAATAAAGGAAATTATAAAGAGGAAAAAAATCAAAGATGGAGGAAAAAGAAAAAGGGAAAACAATGCCGAGAGTAGTTCTGAATGTAAAGTGAAAAATTAACAAAACCGAGGGTACCTGACTTTAAATCCTCTTTACGGAAGAAGGGTCGTGAAAGAGAGAGAGAGAGAGAGAGAGAGAGAGAGAGAGAGAGAGAGAGAAAGAAAGGGAACCTTCCACCATAGCGAGCAATAACTCAAGTCCACCCTTTGGAAGCACGACATAATTCATCCCCATTTATAATAAGGCACAAGCTTTTCATACACTAGTGCGTTTCGTGACGCACATTAGGTGGAACCGCTTTGCGTGTCTGCTAATGAGATTAACCGATCTATTTTTATCTCTTTATTCATTACGATCACCGATCGATATTAATTAGTAATTTTCGTATTATTCAATCGAGGAAATAGAAAAAAAAGAAAGAAAATAAATTTCGTAGCTGTTTAAAGATCTTATATTTGTTAAAAAAATCATCAGTTTTTCAAGTCAATCTTATTATTATATATATACGTATAGATGTATATATAAATTATATATATATATATATATATATTTTCTTTTGCTTCATTTATTATAACACGAGGTATTAGTTTTTATACTGGTATTGACATTATACTATTACAATTTTTTTGCGTTAAAAGATTTGAAATTGAAAAATTCCTTACCGATTAGTTGTTGGATTACTGGAAAATATCATGCTTTTATTTTTTTTAAATTGTTAATTCTTTTTTTCATCACATATATATTTCCGTGTTATTACATATCGAAGAGTGTCTCGGTGATTTACGATCTCTTTTTATTATTTTTTTTTTTTTATAAAACTGAATTGACATTAATTACCAGAAATAATTAGTATTTTTAATATCATATATTACGAATTATATATATATATATATATATATATATATATATATATATGATTTCTAATAAAATTTCGAAAAAATTACTTGCCTTGTTTTGATAAAAATCGACGAGTTAGTCCATTGTTATAATTATATTAATTATATTATTTTACCATAATTAACGAGTTGCCCCCGAAAGCTTTGAGAAAAAATTTCACGATAAAAAGAAATAATAAAAAGAAAGACAAAAAAAAAAAAAGACAGAGATAATAAACAGAGAGGCAGAAAGAGTATGAAAACTTTTGTCGTGGGTTTATTTCTCTGTGTAAAAAATTAACGAAAATATATGCTTAAAAAAAAAGGCAAAAATAGAGAAAGAGAAAATGAAAAATTGTGCGTAAGAGAAAGAAACAAATAGGAAGAGAGAGAGTGAGAGAGAGAGAGAGAGAGAGAAAGAGAGAGAAAGATAAAGCATGAGGGACATTGGAAACATAAATCTTAAACGCGTTAAATGACATTAAAGTTCGTGTCACGTGTCAAAGGTAAACGCATGCCGGCATGCTCTATAACGGTAGAAGCAGTATGCAATTAAATGTTCTAATGAGGAAGTGTTCTCAAATTAACACGTTCGCCGTCGTCGTGAATTTTCATTCGGAAGGACGACGATTTTAAAATTATGTTCGTCGACGTCGGCATACTTTTAAGCTGACTGTTCCAAATTTTTCTTTTTTTTTTTTTTGTTTTTTTCTTAAGACAATTTAAGACAAAAAAGAATCCGAGATCAATTTATCTTCATTTTTCTTTCGAAGTGAAAACCCTTTTATATATATTTATATATAATATTAGATGTTCAATAATAAATGAAGGGATTATTTTTAAATGCATGTATTGTATCGTAATAAGAACTTGGAGATAAAGAAAAGAATATTCAAATTTACTTGTCTAATAATATTTTTCTTAATTATTTGAAATCTAATTAATTTATGTTATTATACTCAAATAATCAACGATTAATATATTGAAATATATATAGTTAATATATATTTATATATATATATATATATATATATATACAAAACAAAATAATTAAACGTGTAACATATTGCTTGAAATATTATTCAAATTTAATTATTTAATTAATTGTAACCTTTATAATATATTCTTAATTTTAAAATATACGATATTACGAATTATTAATAATACGATTATTTGTGATAATTCCTTAAACACAATTATTTAATCGTTACAATCATTTATACTCGAATATATCAAATTGTTCGTAAAATAATTATTTAACATCCCCTGCATGTAATTATCATTAAGTATGAAGGACATTATTTAAATATAATATTTATTCATTTCTAGTAAATTATTTACACTCAATCAATCAATTAATCAATACCAATACTTCCATCATGTTAATAAAATGAATTTGTATAATATTATAAATAACAAATTAAATTTTAATTTTGCACAAATGGCACGTTTAAATGTAAAAACATTAGTCAAATATAATTAATTAATATCCCATATTATTCATACCTACAATCGACAATAATTAAAAATAATCAACTTATAAATTTCTTCATAATATATATACATATAAATACAATCAAAACGATATGTAAACATTAAGCAAATTCATGCAACAAAAAACTTTTTACTTCTCCCAATTATTAAAAAAAAATATACATATACACATATATATATATATATATATATATATATATATATATATATATATATATTTTTTTTTTCTTAGTTTCATTATCTAATACACATATTAATAATTTCAACGATTCAACGACAATCAATCGAACGTTTTATCTTCTTGAAATGTATTTAATCAAAGATTTTCGATTTCAATTTAATTATAATTCATGAAATTAATTCGAGCGATCTCGTAGATATCAATCAATACTGGATAACCGAATGAGGAAGTGGGTGCTCTGTCTCTCTTCTATCTTTCATAAAGGTGAGCCGAATAAAGTGGAATTGAATTAACGCCACGTAATTGTGTTTCCTCGTAGCAGACAATAATATTTTACAGGTAGGGGCGGCGAACGGTAGATGGAAATTATTACTTGTCCGGCTGCTTACTTAATGTTTCGACGAGGGAAGCCTGCAAAATTTCCACTCGTACCGAACTTTAAAGCAAATTAAGCGAGTTTGCGACGTTTCTCTCATTCTCTCTCTCTCTCTCTCTCTCTCTCTCTTTCTCTATCTATTTATCTCATACGCACACACATACTCTCTCTCACTCACTCTTTCTCTCTCTCTCTCACACTCTCTCACTCACTCTCTTTCTGTCTATCTATCACGTACGCAGTGGCACATACGCACGTAAACTCGTATTAAGCGTATTAGTTAATATTTTGGATATGCATGCGTATTCATCTATCCATTAATGACATTATTTAATGAAAAGTATAAACTAGATATTGCGAAAACTAACGACAAATTATCGGATTAATATTCATTTTATCTTTTAATCTCGTTAAATCGATCATACTATATTTGTTATTTCTTTAATATTTCATAACTTTGGTAATTTATTTATCGAATTGCTTTTTACCTATAGGTATACTATATCTACGTATACATGTATATATATATATATATATATATATATATATATATATATATATATATATATATATATATGTAGATGTTTATAGAGGGTAGATCAAAAGTTTCTTCATAGAGCAAAGGATCCTAGATGATTTTAGAAATCTATTATTCTTCTTTCAAAATCTTTACGACGTATTCTTTTTCCCGCATTTTCTATTTATACGAAAAACAAAATCATAATGTATTTATAGGTCTAACAATTATTTGGAGATTAATTTTTATCGTATTTAATCTTCATAGGAAAAGAAGGACATAAAAGGAAAAGAAAAAAGAAGAAGAAAATTAAAAATTCATCAGAAATAAGATCGATTGTTAACACATTTAAATTTAATCATATCTTTGATAATTGATGTATTACCGAACTTTATAATCATAATTATCGATATTTTTATTAATTTCTGTCTTAACATTCGTCGTTAATAAATGTCTCACATAAATGAAAATTATTATTATACATTTACGAGATAAACATTAGCTATACCTACAAGGTCGAGAATTAATTAGAAATAAAATCAAAACGAACCTTATCAACGGACGAATTTAAAAACAAAAAAAGAGAATAATGAAATGATATGACGAAAAGAAAAGGACGAGGAAAAAAATAGCAGACGAAGAAACAGAAAAAAAAAAAAAAAAATAAAAGAAGAAAAAAAAATCTACGGATCTCTCTCTTGACAGTCGAGAAACCATTTTCTTCGTCTTTCACGTCAGTCAACGTTAAAAATCGCTTTCGCAGTAGTAAAAATAATGTTTGAAAAATGTCGAGCTTGCAAGAAGGAAGATATCGCACGCAGCTTGTACAGTAAAAACACAGCACGTACAATATATACATATACATATACATTCATACATACATACATACATACATGCATACATACATACATATATATATATATTCATATATATATATATATATATATATATATATATATATAGTTTATATTTCATTTATTACACATACACACAAAATACACATATACAATGGACATATGCTACACACATACGCATGCAGAAAATATAACATACGCATGAGACACGCAACGCGTGTTCAACTATCGCTCTTCCTGCCAATTTTCAACGTCGTATACCTAACTCGAAAAGTCTGAGTAACGTATAACGAGGCCATAAATACAAATGGAAAGGAAATGGGACTGGAACGAATCTAACTTTTTCTACATTTTTTCTAGTCACCCTCTTTCTCTCTCTCTCTCTCTCTCTCTCTCTCTCCTCTTTTACATACATAGTTGTGTATATACTCATATACATATCTATGTGTATTTACATGTATATTCCTCTCATTTACACACTTTAGATTTCCTCTTACACAATCTTCTCTCTCTCTCTCTCTCTCTCTCTATTTATCTATCTTTTTCTCTCTTCTTCTATATACATAGTTGTCTATATACTCATATACATATCTATGTGTATTTACATGTATATCCTTCTCATTTACACACATTAGATTTCCTCTTCCGACAATCTTATAAAATCGAAGGATATATACATACCTACATACATACATACATACGATGTACATACATACATACATACATACGGAAAACGAATTAAAAGAACATATAAAAAAATGGAAAAAAGAAAAAAGAAAAAAGAAGATGGAGAAGAGAAAATAATTGCAAGGATATTATCGGGGAATATATACACGTATATGTACATATATGTATCGACATAATAAAAACGCACAGTCATGTAAATCGATATACACATCACGTGAATCATTCAAATTGATCGCAACAAACACGTGCACCAAATAAATCCCATGTTCGAGTTATACCAACCTACTATTCGTAAGCGTGTATGCGAAATGGCTTTCAGAAAGTTTGTCGTTAATAAAAAATTCATGCCTACGTAACTTCGAAAGCCACGTAATTCTCGCGTATGCTCGAAGCAGAAGAGAAAGAGACGGTGAAGAGCGGAGGAGGGTTTAGGGAGGGCAGGAGAGGGGAAGGAAAGAGTCGTAGAGATGGGAGAGGGAAGGGTGTAGTAACGAAGACGGTAGAAGGGTAGAGAAGGTGGTGGAGAAGGAAGTGGAAGGGAATGATGGTAGAGGGAAAACTCGAAACGTCGTCGATGTTGGGAAGCCTCTTGGAACCTTCCTCAAGTTAGTTCGCTTTTCCTCGAGTGTCTCGAAATTTTGTTGACAGAAAGAAGGGTTCTCGAGAGGGAATGTACGTATCGTGTGCCGAGCTACTTTCCGAGGGCGCGTTTATTAACGAAAGAACGATATCGTCGAATGTTTATAGCGGAATCATCGTTCCGCATGGAGGTCGATCAATTTTCATGATTTGTATTAACGCGCGCGCGCGCGCGCGCGTGTGTGTGTGTGTGTGTGCATACGTATATATTTATGCCTATAGATAGAAAAGTAGACATATGTATGTGTGTATGTGCAAGAAGGTATGTATGTATATTTGAAAGCCGTAGAAATATTTAGCAATATGTTATGTTAAAATGTTAATAAAAATATCATTCATTTAGAGAAAACAATATTCAATCTTTTATCATTATAATATTCTTAATACAATATTTCTAATATTTAACTATCTTTGATACGTTAGACTTTTTCTATTATAAAAAAAAAAAAATGAAAAAGAAATGAAAAAATAATCAGCCAATCCTGTGTAATAAATTATACAGAGTGTACGACAAAGGATCAATGTAAATTAGTTGGGGAACACCATGTATATTTTCATGGCGTATATTCAGATCAAGTAATGTCAATCATACATTGTTCGTACATACATACACACATACAACCACACATACATACATACATTCATATGTATATATATATATGTATATATGTATATATATATGTATATATAAGTATATATATATATATGCATATATGTATATATATATATGTACATATAAGTATATATATATATATATATATATATATATATATATATATATGTATACACATATCCACATACCGTGGGAGTCGTAGATAGTTTCCAGTACATCCTACGCTCGACATCGCGGTTTTACGATTCGATCGTTGTTTCGAATTTCACAAGAACGCGTACGCGAGTGGCAGAACGATTTCCTTGGGAGCAGCTACCTTTCGACGTTCTGCAATTTCCGTTTTATGCTTCTTAAGAAAAGACGAGGAAAGAAGAAGAAGGAAAAAAAAGAAAAAGAAGGAAATAGAAAGAGAGAGAGAGAGAGAGAGAGAGTAAAATCGTGTTCGATACTATATTTAAAAGGAAAGAAAAAAATATAGGACAAAAATAAAAGAAAATTATAACCGTAAGAAAGAACAAGAGAAGAAATAGAAAGATGAAAAAAGTAAGAAAACGACGTTGAGCAAAAGAGTACGAGAAAGACAGACATAGAGAGATATGCTTATTGATATTTTCTTAAAATTACAGAGAGAGAGAGAGAAATTAAAAAAAGGAAAAAAATTACAAGATATCTTAACATTACGAAACATTTTTCAAATATATATATATACATACATATATATATATATATATATATATATATATATATATATATATATATATATATATATATAAAGACTGATTCATCGTTAAAAAAAAAAAAAAAAAAGAAAAAAACAGAGGAAAGAGAAAAGGAAAAATATAACAAATCATCGTTAAACTTTCAACTTTTTCATTGTTAGAAGGCCACTTAAAACGTTGCTATCGATCTCGTAACAAGAGACCATTATCCAGTGTTTGTTAATAAACTATGAAATTGCGGTCGACCTAACGCCTGCCTCGATCATCCACCCAACTCCCTACACCCACCCCTCCCACCATTCCATTGTTACGCTGAATAATTTCGAGATGATAATAAATTTCATCGGTTGTCATGTTTCTAACGACATTGAAAATGTGTTAACGTTTCATTTCCATTATCGAAAATGTATAACAAGGCGAAAGAAAATTCGTTTGTAAACATTAAACAAATAAACAAATACAATTCTTGTGACATTTCTATTCTCAATAATAACAACGGTATCTATCACGCGTGTCATTGTTATTTAATATAACAACGAATGCGTTATCGTAATATTATTACGGATGCCTTTGCTTAATATCGTTCACCGTTCGATATTAATTCTAAATATTATAATTAAATTCGATACACACATACACACAAAGATATTACTTTAAAAAAAATTTTCTCAATAATTTCTACATTAGACGTTATGTCGCGTAACTACTGATAAGTAAATAATATTATTTTGAAATAACGTCGAATAAAAGTAGATTTTTTTGTTACTTGACTAAGCTATTATACATAGTATATGCATACATACATACATATATATATATATAACACATTCATATATACATACATACATACATACATACATACATACATACATATATATATATATATATATATATATATATATATATATATATATATATATATACGAATGCTATCGAATAATATCGAAACAAAACGAGAGAAACAAAAGCCTCGTAATCAAAACGAGTTTTTCCCCTCCCCTTCCACCTCTACCTTGCTCAACCCATCGTGTATTCTATATCGCATCCATTGAATGCCACTGGCGGTGTCAAATAATGTAAATATGTAATAAAACTAATAACTGGGGTGAAACGTATTATAACGGTGGTGCAAACCATCGGTATTCGATCGGAAAATTGTAAGCACGGATATGGCGTTGAAAAAAGGAGACAAAAAGAAAAGAAAATAACAATAAAAAGAAAGAAAAAAGAGGAACGGAATAATGAAGGAATAATAAAATAAAAGAGAATTTACAATACGTCAGACACGACACTTTTGTCCGAGATTGTTGAAATTGCTTTTAATTTGATGCAATTCGATGCACCTAGCTGGAATATTTGAAAAGATTTATAGCGATAATAAAAATGTCATTTTAAAAATATCGACAGCGATATTTGGATTCTCTCTCTCTCTCTCTCTCTCTCCCCCTCTCTGTCTCTCTCTCTCTTTCTCTCTCTATTCATACACATAATTGAGACATCGATTTTATAACCTCGACGAGATAATGCGCAATAGGATATTATTTCTTTGGAATGGATTTTCTATTCGTAATAAAGATTAAGGAATATTTTTTTGTTTGCTTTAAATAACGTACAATGTGTATTTCGGAAAAATTAATCCCACGATACAGTTTATTCATTCCTTATTTCAAAAATATAACTCAAGAAATTATTTATTACCATATTGTTGACCGACAATTGCGCAAACTCAGGTATCTACTGTACTTTTACCTACAGGTCATACATTATATTTCTATTGGGCCTACCCGTCCCTAGGAAATTCCTGGAATAATCATAAAGAATTTTGCTTTCTCTTTCCAGGCACTTTTTTTGTAATCCTCCTATTAAAGGCACTTTACTTTAAATCCTCTTTTCATCGACGTCTTCACGGACAGTTCAGGAGAAATCGACGGTCAGTCGCATCTAAGAATTCGAACTAACCAGTAAAACAATAATCAAGGCCTCAATCGGAAGTATTAAATATGATCTAAATCGTAGCAGTCAAAATTATATACATCCTTCATGACTAACAACATCCAGTCCTCCGAGTCTTATCACTCATCAGAAACAGCCAACGCAACTAATCATACATCACTAGACAAGAAAACATCAGCAATTGTATCATACTGCTACGAAATATACTGTGATATTTTAAATTTGCGCTTTTATACATTCGCGCGTATCAACATCGCGAGCTACACGGGATCCTTCAAAGAATTCGCGTTCTACCATTATTTTGCATGAACGTGGTTGATGTAGTACGGTATTACGTTGCTAAAAAAAGAATTTATAGAAATTTATAAAAAAAAAAAAAAGATTACAAAGAAAGAAATAAAGGATCACGAGTATTATTAAAAGATCGACAAATAATGAAACGAATATCTGTCGAATCAGCCGAGAAATGATAGCGATTTTAGCGACCGAGACATCATCGTTGTTTGTATTTACGAATATAATCTTCACTTGCTTTACCAAAGTAAAATTTAAAATTTCGTTCGTCGAGAATGAAATCCGTCTCGTTAAACTCAACCACACGATGCGTTGATAAAAAAAGGAAGAGAGAGAGAGAGAGAGAGAGAGAGAGAGAAAAAGAGAGTATGTGCGCATATATGCGTTTGAGAAAAAGAGACAGAGACAGACAGATATATTATATATATGCATACATACATACATACATATATATGTATATATATATATATATATATATATATATATATATATATATATATATGTATATAAAGGAAGCTGTGTCTGGTTTCGGACAGTCTGCTTCGTTCGCAGCAAATCTCGGATTGGATTATTCCCCCGTCCCACCACCTCCCCGTGTACACCTACCGTCATACCATGAAAAAAAGGAAGAAAAAAAAAAGTAAAAAGAAAAACCAGAAACAAAAAAAGAAGTACGACGCGTCGTTTATGGGTGCCGGATGTAAAGCAGCGTGGCCGCGTCGGTAGTTTTATTTATTGGAAAGTTTCACGAGACATTTTACCGTAGTGCATTAGCTCTCCCGCGGTGCCGATCTATATCTGACATAGTGCACGGTGCATACATTCGCGGGGTTTTATGCAGAACAGTCCTGTATAATTGTGTATGTACATACACAGATATCTTTATCTGTCTATCTGTCTATCTATCTATCCATCTATTTATTAATCTATCTATCTATCCAACCATCTATCTATCTATCTATCTATCTATCTATACGTACTCGTGAACGTGAGGTAATATATTTGTGGGGTTGAACATTTCTATGTGTATATATATCCATGAGTATTTGCGTCTGAGTTAAATCAGTGACTATTTGTATATGATGTTTCTCTCTCTCTCTCTCTCTCTCTCTCTCTCTCTCTCTTTCTATCTGCGTGTGTGTGTGTGTAACTAATTTTTTCGTGTATTATATACGTATGTATGTAGACACGTTTACGTTTAGGTGGCTATTGGCAAGTCATTTTACACACACAAATACACGCGCGCGCACGCACAGAGAGGGAGGGAGTGAGAGGTGTATCATTAGTTTGTGTATGTTTGTATATGCTGGTTCGTTTATTCGAGGATAGGTGTACGTATATGTATAGTTATCTACACGTATACATATAGGTATAGTTTACACGCAAACCACGAGAAGGGGGGATGACTGTGTGGGGTATAATGCAAGCTCGTCCTCTTTTGCTAGTGTGTTTGAGTATGGACACGAGGGAGAGATCGTACTCTGGAGCACGTGACTACGTCAAACGAGCCATTTCGAATCCGCGGATCGGTCACGCGTGTTCTGTGTCTATCCATCTCTCTCTCTCTCTCTCTCTCTCTCTCTCTCTATATATATATATATATATATATATATATATATATATATATATATATATATCGTTTACTCTTTCCCTATGGTGAATCGAATTGGAAAATGCAGTGTGACCAAATAGAAGCTGATTCTCTGTCTCCCACCTTCTCTCTCTCTCTTTCTCTCTATCTTTGCCTATCTGTCTGTCTGTCTATATCTACGTCCTTTTTTATTTATTTCCCTTTCTTTCTATATGTCTATCGGACAGTCTTCCTATCTATTTCTTTATTAATATCTTTTTTCATCCTTTACTATTTCTCTTTCCCGTGTTTTTGATTAGTCGCTCTTACTATTAACCTTCATGTATTTTAGTATATGTATATATTCCATTGTTCTGTCTGTCAGTCTATCTCTCTCCCTTCCTCCCTCCCACCCCCCCTCTCTCTCTCTCTTCCTCTCTCTGTCATTTAATCTCTTACGATATCTATTTTTATATCAATATCATTCTATTTTCATCTCTCTCTCTCTCTCTCTCTCTATATATATATATATATATATATATATATATATATATATATATATATATATTTCCTTTTCTGTTTCTCTCTATCTTTTACCTTTTTTTTTCTCTTTTGTCTTCTTTTCTTTCTGACAAGGTCAATTTCTCTCCTTCTCTCTCTCTCTATCTCTCTCTCACTCTATCTAACTCTATCCATTTCTTGATACATCCCTCTTCGTCTTTCTTTATATTTCTCGTTCAATTCTCTCTCTCTCTCTCTCTCTCTCTCTCTCTCTCTCCCTCTCCCTCTGTTTCTCCCTTCATCATCTTTCGTGTTACTTACTTAACCTCTCTTTAACCTTCGTTACTCCTTCTTTCTTTTACTACTTTACTCTTCTTTAATATGTCTTTATCAGTCCCACTCATACTCTCTCTCTCTCTCTCTTTTTGCCATTTTATATGATCTCTCTTAGACTTTCTTTACTATCTTTCCCTCTATCTGTCAAACTATCTGTCTCTTTCTATTTTTCCACTATTTACTCCCTGTCTCTATTTCTCTATCCCTCCCCACTCCCCTCTCTCTTTCTCTTTCTCACTTTTCATCTCTTTCATGTTCTTATTTAATCTCTCGTTAACCACCTTTATGCTTTCTCTTTCGTTTACTTTATTCTCACTTACTGCTTCTTTTTCCGTCTAATCGGCCTCTCTCTCTCTCTCTCTCTCTCTCTCTTCATTTTTTACGTTCTTATTTAATGACCATTTAACCTTTTTATCATTTTCTCCTATTTTTCTGTTATTTTCTTCCTATCATTTCCTCGGTCTATTCTACTTTCCTCTCTCTCTCTCTCTCTCTCTCTCTCTTATTTTATCTATCCACTTATCTCTATTTAACTCTCTATAATTGTCTTTCACTATAACAGACAAACATGGCGAAGGAAAATTAAGAATCACCGTGGCCGTTTTTTTTTTTTTTAAATACAATGGCTTTCCACCATTGTCGATAATATAGAGAAGCCAAGTTTCGTTAACGAACCTGGAAAATTTTTATTTGAATGAAAAGAGTGAGAGAGAGAGAGAGAGAGAGAGAGAGAGAGAGAGAGAGAGAGAGAGAGAGAGGGAGGAAGGGAAGAAGAGAGAGAGAAATTAGATTGATAGTATGCTATAACGCGAAAATATTTTAATATAAATTAGATTAAATATATTAATAATAATATTTTAATAATACGCAATAGTATATAACAAATTAAAATAAGAATAATATTAACAATGATATTCATTATATTTTACTTCGGTTGTTCGATACTCTGTGTCTAATAATTATTCGTATAATAAAAATGTATCATTTTTAAATCAGTTATTTCACGAATGGAAATTGTTAATTTTATATTTTTAATAGTAATTATAAAAATGTTAAAATGTTACGTTAGATTGTTGGAACGTTACATCGAATTTACAAACTTATTATCATTATTTGTTATCACGAAATATTTCAATATAGAACGGATAGATTGAAATGGGATACAACACATATAAAATATTCTTATCTGTGTTAACATGCGAAAATAATTCATTAAGTTACTTATATTCGTGTCAGAATCTCATGAAAATTATTGTTAAATCTTAATTATATTTTAATTAGATACGTTCGACACTGACAAATAATATCAAATATTTATTTATATCTTTCAAATATATAAATATTCAAGATAATATTGTTTCTTAAATCATGTCACAAGAGAATTTCTCCATTATTTCATGAATTTTTGTCATCAATAATAAGCCATATTTATTCTAATTTTTTATTGTTGAAAAATATCATACCGCTTATATTAATAATATAAATTCAGTGTTACATTTGATTTATTTCTTTTTCTTTTTAAAATAGCAGATCGTTTCATCAATATTTCATCCAATAACGGTTTAATAACAATTATTTTTAGTATCAACATTATACCTGTAGAAATATTTGTTTCAAATTTCTACATAAATGCATACACAAAAATATTAACGATATAAAATTAACACGAATGAAACGAAAAATTATGACTTTACAATCTATTATAAACTACTTGCAATTAAAATAGGAAAAATATTTCTATCCTTTCTTCTTCTTTCGTTTGTCTTTATTTTTAATTTTTTTTAATTTTTTTAATTTTTTTAATTCCTTTTTTTTTGTTTTAACAAGAATTTATATCATCGATAATACTTTATTTATTCTTATTTTTTTTCAAATTACAAAATACCGATTCAACTCCTACATAAATGCATATCGAATGATATATATGAACTCATAAAAGTGTCTCGAAATTATAAGCCTCGAGGATAGGAAACTGTGACAGAGGGGGGGTTGAGAGAGAGAGAGAGAGAGAGAGAGAGAGAGAGAGAGAGAGAGAGAGAGAGAGAGAGAGAGAGAGACAAATAGAGAAAACCAGAGAGAAAAAGAGAGAAATACTGCATAGAAATATCGCGATATATTATCGGTGAAAAATAAAGCTATTCTCAGTGCGCACATTTATTTATGAATTTATGAATAAGGTATAGGTACCGATAATACCAAACACGATACGCTCACTCATGCGAATATATATATATATATATATTTATATATATATATATATAAACATATGTACACACACATGTGTGCGCGCGCACACACACACACACACACATGTATATACATAACGACATTCATAGAATGTATATGTATAATGCATAGTACAAAATCGAACGTGTTGCGACAATTTCTTTCTCTCTCTCTCTCTCTCTCTCTCTCTCTCTCCCCTATCTCTCTAAGTCTCCCTATTCTCTAAGTCACGTATTCTCCGTTCTCTCGAAATCCTATAGAATGTAGTCTTTACGATCTCTGACTTGAAAGAATTCGATAGTTTTACGTCTACAATGAACTACCAACATCGAGATCAAACGATAGCGATATCAAGTGGTATCATACGAAATAGGTAAAAAGAAAAATTAAAAGAAATCCAAACGAAAATATTTTTCTCTATGTATTCATTAATTGATTATTAAATTTGTTAAAATGATATATATCGATTTATTTATCATTGGAGAACAATCTCAAATCGATTCTATCTATAATCCAACGAACATTTGTATGGATATGTAACATCGTATAGTATTGTTTTACAATTTAATTAAAAAAAAAAAAAGGAATTTCATTAAATAAAAATGTTTTATTGCTATCGTTGTTTCTCTCTTTTTTCTAATGTACTAGAAAATTTATAAAGAGTACATTGAGGTTTATTATTCAATCTTAGAAAAGAAAAAAAAAAAAAAAGAAAAAAAAATTACAAATTTGTGATAATTCATAATGAATTAAAGAAAAGAAGAATGATATAATGCATATAAACGATGATACGGTTAATAAATTTTTCATTAATGACATATAATTAACAGACTTATGACAAAAAACTTACGAATTTTACGTTAATATTTATAAAAAGTTTATCAACGAAAACAGTCAGAAAAGAAATACAAAATTTATATCGTGTCTCATCGATAGTAAAATATCGATATAATTTCATTAATAAAATTTCATTAACAAAATTTCATCGCGTTTAGTTTCATTGAGAAACTTTCATATGAATAAAAAAAAAAGTATCGATATAATTTCATGAATGAAATCGTATTGATAAAATTTCCAAAAAGATGCAACACGCGCACACATTCTACGTATACCAGTTTATTAATAAAATTTGTCAAAAATTATTAATGAAATGTTGACTATCAGGATAAAATCGTGTAATAAAGGAAATATAGATCGTACTACATTTATGCGTATCTACGACGATAGACGATAACGATAAACAAAACAGAACAAAACAAAATATTTGACCAAAAAAAAAAAAAAAAAAAGAAACATAAAAAGAAATGAACCATTTAGAGAATGACGATGTTAAAATTTCGAAAACGAATCGAGTGATCGCATTTTCGTGCATTTTTGTTCTCGTTCGACCGGTTAACGTAGGAAGTTGATTAAACTCGATGCGTGGCCAAAATTACACGGGACTAATTGACGGATGAGCCGCACCAATCAGCTCGCATAGCCAATTATCGTAAGTGGGCAGGTGGCTTTGGCTACGAAAAAGAGAGAGAGAGAGAGAGAGAGAGAGAGCGATTGAGATACTTTACACATGTGTCGGCTCGCTAAATGGACTGCGATCGTTTCTGTTTAACAAGTGCCACGTTTAAACGACGAATCGAAAAGCCGAAAAGCAAACGACAAGCTCGTTATCGAGAGGCTTCGCGCGAAACTAAACGAAGATTGTGCCTATCATCCTTCTTCGAGCGTGTTGTCGTCGTCCTTGTTGTTGTTTATGTTTCGTTCACTTTTGTCTCGTCCTTGAATAAATTTTCTTCTTTCTTCCCCTTCTTACGTTCTTTCATATCGTTGCTTATCGACTTCGTTAATTTTCAAGATTTCAACTTAGTACGACGTTTCATCGTTCGATTATTAATCAATACGATCGATCGTTCATTTAACGGGAGCAATGATATAATTTGTAAATTGAACTTGACTATTTTTTCACACGAAATAATTTTGAAAAATTAATTACAAAACGATTATTCTCGTACAATTGTTTCGCTAAAAGTTGGTGATGTTTCTCTCTCTCTCTCTCTCTCTCTCTCTCTCTCTCTCTCTCTCTCTTTCCTCGCTCTTTCTTGTTATTTGCTTCGTTGGATCGTGGTTGTTTCATGATAAAATGGCATTCTAGAAGGGCTAACTCTTTCATGTTCCTTCCTAACCTTTTCCCTTCGACTACTCTTCTTCCCAAGTCGAGTACATTAATTTTTATTAGGACCTTTTTTATTTACTAGCTGACCTACTCTCAACGTTAGCGCGACAATCCCACCGTAAACAACAGTAATTATTCTCACACGCTATTATAATATCTAACAAAATACTTCTTATTTTGTATGTAGATTACATCTCTCTCTCTCTCTCTCTCTCTCTCTCTCTCTCTCTCTCTCTATCTCTCTCTCTCTCTCTTCCCCTCTCTCCTCCTTTCTCTCTTTTTTTATTCGAAATTTAATCGAATTTATTATAATTATATACATTAAATTTCATATACTTGTTAAATTTATGTATGTACTTATGTATGTATTAATATTTTTGTATGTAGTGAGAGAGGGAGAGAGAGAGAGAGAGAGAGAGAGAGAGAAATCTCTTTATCACGAAATTAATTATTTTTCTCCAGTATTCACTTACAATTTCATTCATAATTAATCAGAATAAGATTGTAAATCATTTTATATGATAAATACTTTTTCTACAAATTATTTCTACGTTAAAATAATCGAACTGTTATACGAACTCCTTTAAAATCTTATCGATCATTAATTCGAAATACTACTTCTAACGAGAAAAATATTTTAATAAGAAATATTTTCTAGGAATCATTTCTATCTATATAAATTCACCAACAGAGAAATTTCATTCATTAAATTATTAATAATGAGATACGTATGAAATATTTCTCATAAGATTAACAGAAAAATTATTTCCTTTTATATTCATTCGCAAATTTCATTTATTGATCACTGAACAAAAAAAAAAAATGAGATTTAAAAAATATTGCTATAACATTCATAGAAATAACTTTCTTCCATATTCTTACGAACGTATCATTCATTAATTACAAAAAAATCAAATTAGTATAAAATATTTCTACATAATTCACAGAGATCTATTTTCTCCTGTATTCGTTTCAAAAATTCTTTAATCGTCGATCGAAATAATAAATCCCGCACGAAGCGAAACGATTTATTCATACAAATATATACACACACGCGCGAGGGCGCATGTAAACAAAAATAAAAGAAAAAAAGAAAGAAAGAAAGAAAGAAAGAAAGAAAGAAAGAAATACGAACGTTCGATAGAAATAGAAAAAATATCATCGTAAAAAAAAAAAAAAAGAAAGAACAATCACTCATATTCAACGTTGTGAAAATTTCGTTAACATTTGAACCAATGCATACGCAAATATGCGAGTACTCGAAAAGAGCATTAAAGGATAGTTTTCATCGAGCATCCCACTTGATACTCCATAATAGTCCGTTTGCCGAACGAGGCAACGTCCACTTATAACTCGATCGATCAGCCCCATCGAAGGATTTATTTTCGCAGAGGGAGAGAGAGGGAGAGAGAGAGAGGGAGAGAGAGAGAGAGAGATGCTATTGCTATGGCTACTACTACTACCACTACTACTACTACTAATACTAATACTAATACTACTACTTCTACATAGGAAAAACGTATAACGAGAAGAGTGTATGGCTTCGAAACGATTATCGACGCGAAGCGGCTCGTGTTGCGGAGCATCGATATCGTTAATGTGGTTTAATATCTCTCGGTGTGCGATTGTAAATTCCGATAGGAAACACGGCAAAATCTATACGCGTACTTCATTGAGCGTAAAACGATTATGGACGGTGGATATTATTTTCTCTCTCTCTCCCTCTCTCCTCCACTATCACCACCTCTCTCTCTCTCTCTCTCTCTCCCTCTCCCTCTCCCTCCCTCTCATGTTTTTTCATTGTTTTCTTGTTTTTTCATTATTCTTTTGTTATTTTCTCCCTTTTTTTTCTTTAATTTGTACAATATACGTTATAGAACATTCTTTTGTGGTCAGGTATAATTGAGATTAAAAAAATATAAATTCGAAAAAGGGGAAAGAGGGAAAGAGGAAGGGATGAACTATCGTCCATTCAATGTATTCTATTATATAGAATTAATTTTCTCTTCCCTTTTCTTACTTTTTGTTTATTATGTTTTTTTTTTTTTTTTTTAATCAATGATAAAAGAGATAAAAGAGATGTCCAATTTGTGAATTAGTTATCGAATGTGGTTACAATGGTGCGGCGTTGAAAGTACAATACTTGGTTAGAAGAAAAAAAGAAGAAATTATAAAAAGAATTATATACACAATGCATCGTATAATTTCTTTTCCCTTTTGTTCTATTAACGAGGAAAAGAATTTATTCATTTTATATAAAGGTATTATTGTCGAAATGAGAATTGAATGGAGACGGGCATTTTTGTTTCGACGAATGAGAAATGAAATCTAAGCGAATGAATGCGCTGCTATTCGAAAAATTCGATTGGTCTTTTTTTTTTTACATAAATAAATGATTTTTGTTATGAATGATATTTTTTTTTTTTTAAACGACATTACTTCCAGAAAATGACATTACGATATGATCGACCGTGAATAACGTTTATACCGTCGGTTTGAATTTGTTAATTTATTTATTCACTTATTTATTCAATTACTTATCGATTAAAATCAAGGTACGATATTTCTATGTGTTTCAATGAAACTTGTCGAAAAAAATTATTTACACGATTACGAAAATATATAATTCAACGATTCTGTCATTATTACAGAGATTTTAATATATTATAATATTATATATAAGTCACATTCGTAGTGACATAAATTCTCATATTTGAAATAAATTAAACAGTTATATAAAGCTGAACAACATACATCTCTCGTGTACATTTTTATCGTTATCGTTATCATTATCATTATCGTTAATATCGTTAAACTTATTTCAAACGTTTTGAATATATTTGAAAACGAAGATGTACCGAATCAAAGAAGAAGAAGAAGAAAAAATGAAAAACAAATTCTCAATCACATAATCGTAAAATAAATTCATATCAAAATTAGATTGACCCTTGAACTTTACCGCGTAATATAATTTATCGTTCAAATGCGAGTCAAACGGACGAATTTTGTGAAAAAAAAAAAAGAGAAGTAAAGAAAAGAAAAGAAAGAAGAAAAAAGATCTAAGCGAATCGATATTATCGTTATAAAATTCGTCCTAAAATATTGTCACTAACAATGAACAATACTATAATAATAATAATAACAGCTTACGTAGGTACGTTATGACGTTGCGTGACAAACGATGACGCAAGCGTTACTTTCCTCTTCCCTCCCCCAACCATCCCGTCGCACAGTTTCCTATCAAGCTCGTTGGAAGCTTGAAAGAGACGAGTAAAGTAGACAGGAAGAGGAGAGAGAGAGAGAGAGAGAGAGAGAGAGAGAGAGAGAGAGAGAGAGAAGAGGAAAATCACATATGGAAGCCGGAAGGAAACAGAAAACACGATCATCGATCAAATTCCTTTCTCTCTCTCTCTCTCTCTCTCTCTCTCTCTGCCTTTTTCTTTTCGTAAACGACGCTATCATGAAGCGTTAGTGTATAACTTTCATTTTGCCTCTTCTTTATTCTTTTTATACTACACCTTTCTTTTCTTCTTCTTTTTGTTTTTGTTGTTATGCTTCGATAACGATTCAAACAATACAACTTATATGGAAAGTTCTTTAAACGGATAAAAAGTTTGAAGATGAATTTAAAAAATTGATCAGTCTAGTTTTTTTTTTTTTTTTTTTTTTTTTTTTTTTCAACGAGACACCTTAGGCTCGAACTTTTTTTATGCTAATCTTTCTTTCTTCCTTGCTTTTGTCGGATGATAAAACTATAAAGTTAGATTGTAAAACTATCTGCCTAGTTAGTCCCGAATATGTTTATAGTAATTGATATATAAAAGTCAGTTCGGAAACTTTTAAGAATATTCTGTGTAATTTTACGAATTATGGATGTACGTATGTATTTATGCATGTACGTATGTTGTATATATGTATATACGTATGTATATATGCATGTAAATATTTATGTATGAATGAATTATTTTAAAGGAAGAACGAAACTTACGTGAAACCTTCCTCGAGGACGAACGCTCGTCGACTGTCCTCTAAAATTGTTACGGATTGTTTATCTACGTATATCGTAATCACAAAAGTCATGACTTTTCTCGTAACTGTTTACTCGTTTAATAAGGCAACGATCAATATTGTTTACGAAAAGATCCTTGTCTTTGAAAATTTCATCAGATCGACGTAGTTCACTTACAACATGTTACTTAATAATTTTGTAAGAACAATACATACGCGGATAGTAACGTATCAATTTTATGATATATTGTAAATAATGGAATGATAACATGATAGAAATAATAGAAAATATGTTTATTTTTGTTTTTATTTTCAAATATTAGAAATGTCGAATATGACGATCGTGTATCACTAATTTCAAATATTACGATCGTATAGTACAAATTTAAAATATAACAATCGACTCTTTTAAAATGTTATAGATATGTATGTATATCCAGGTGTATTAATTTTGTAATGCATTATATAATAAGTAATAGAAATAATAGAAAACATGTTTCTTCTTCTTGTTTCTTTCTTTCTTTTTTTTTTTTTTTTCAATATATACAAAAATACACTGCGTATTATACGAAAAGAGCAAACGATTAAAAACGTCCAAAAGAATTTTGAAGAATAAAGAAAAGAGAAGCCTACTTCGGCAACAGAAGAGAAAAAAAAAAATTATGAACGTGATATTTGATAATAATTAATAAGAAGATCAGCTGTTTCACGTATCATTTCTTATCGTATCCCCTTCTACAATTTTAACTCCGCTTTCCGTTTTATTTAATATAATATAAAAAATAATAAATGGAATAAAAATCTTGTGCATATACATGCGTACGTATAAAAAAATGAATAAACAGGTAAAGAATAAGAAATAAAAATAGAGAGTAACTAAACCAAACGTATATTTAAGTAACAATACGGATGATCGATGAGGGACATTAGAAAAGTAAAAAAGAAAAAAAAAACGATAAGAAGGAAAGAGAGAAAGAAAAAAAGAACGGAAAAGAAAAGGAAAGAAAAAAAGAAAGAAGAAAAATCGAAGATATATCCAAGAGATATCTCAAACGGCTATCGACTTCTGGTCGATATCAAGGGAAAAACGTGGTGATTTAGTGAAAGAAAAGAATAAGAGTAAGAGAAATAAAATTGAAATAGTGTGGCTTCATCGTTCATAGAATCTCTAGGATGAGAAGAGACTAACATCGGTTATATCGATTGGAAAAATAGAGAGAGAGAGAGAGAGAGAGAGAGAGAGAGACTAAAGCTCGCGATTAAGAAGACTATGATTTCTATAATGGTAAGACTTAGCTAAGTCTTCGATTAAATACCGACGAGATTATCTCATATTATAAAGTTATTTTTAAATCGTTCGTTTGAATATGTAAATTGTTTTATTATGCTACATTTTCCATGTAGTAATTATGTAAATGATGTATTTATTGGTAATTATGTATTATAACAATGTGTTAGTATGATACATTAGAAAATGCAATTACCATAATTATTGTATTGTGTGCAGTAATGAAAATAAAGAGAAAGAGAGAGAGAGAAATAGGGAGAGAGAGAGATAGATAGATAGATAGATAGATAGAGAGAGAGAGAGAGAGAGAGAGAGAGAGAGAGAGAGAGAGGAAGACAGGATAAATTTATTAGAAAAAATTCTGTTAGTAAATAACATTAAAAATTGTGATTATTATAGTTATTGTACTACATTCATACACACATACACACAAAGTAATGAATATAAAATGACTAAGTGAAAAAGAGAAAATTAATAATAATGTAATAGTATATCAGTAAGGTGGATCAGAAAACATAATTATTATAAGTATTGTATTGAACACAATTTACAAATATATATATATATATATAAATCTCTTAATCTTTCTCCATCTCATCTTGTAATAATTGTAATATTATATTTATCATACTTATATTTTGTTTATTTCCATATAATATATAGTTCAAATAAATTAAAAAGAAAGAAAAATTGTCTGAGCATAATTGAAGAAAAAATTATAAAGACCCTTTTATTGTCTTTACATTTATCTCTCTCTCTCTCTCTCTCTCTCTCTCTCTCTCTCTCTCTCTCTCATATTATAATAATTAATAATATAATATTCATCGTCAACATCCATTACTTTTATTTTCATATGACATTATATTCATTTTTTCGAACAAATTAAAAAGAGAAAAAGAAAAATATCTCGACGTGATCGGGAAAAATAAAAAAGAACAAAAAAAAGGAAAAGAAACGAAAAAAAGATATAGAAAGGTAAAAGGATTATTATAAAGTTAGTTCCTTCTCATTTCTTCTCATTTCTTCTCATTTCTCATCTCTCTCTCTCTCTCTCTCTCTCTCTCCCTCTCCCTCTCTGTTTTTTGTCTTCATTACCTTTTTTATGTTTGTTTCTTTCTTTCTCATTGGATCTCGTTATTAAGTTTTATCCGAAGGAAGACAAAAGAGACTCGTTTTCTCCTTGAAGGTATTAAAGCTCGAGCTTTCGTGATAGAGGAGGTTAGACTGGAAGACGAATCGTCGTTCACGATCGTGTCCGGTGACTGGCCGAGTGCCGGCTAAGCTTCCCTTTTATTTTATCCTAGTTGAACGACACGAGCCTTGTGATTGTAACGACAGCGGAAAATCCAAGTTTTGCCTTTCATTCCAATCCCCGTTGCTTATCTCTTAACGCACGATCGCTTTTTTTTTAAAAGAAAAATATTCTCAAAGAAATAAATTCATTTGGATTCTTTACCCTTCTCTTTGTTTCTTTTTTCCTTTATTCTCTTCTTTTTTTTTGTTTTTACTTTCTATCTATTTTATTTTATTTGTTTATTTTTTTTCCTTTTTCTTTTTTTTTTTTTTTCAATATCAGTTTCCTCTTTATATTTCTTCTTGTTTCTTTCTCTATTTTTTTTTTTTTTCTTTTTCTTTACGAATTACTCTCCTACGTTTATCATCGAATCGCACGATCGCGTAAAGGTGGGAATATTTATACGTATTAACAATGTAGGATTTGTTTTATTAATTCTTTTTTTAGACGTTGAGTTTTACGAAGTCCAATGTTCGGCATATTTTTGATAATAGTTCGATTTAAATTAATAAAAGTTCAAGTAACTATGAAATGATATTAGAAAGCGTAAAGTTCGTTTTATAGTGAATCGATTTCGAGTAAAGATTTTTCTAAATCGATTTTACTGATGATTTTTAATTTCTTTTTTTTTTTTTCATACATATATACGTCGATAAAAGAATTTACAGATTAGGGTCAATACGATATTCAAATTTTGTTGTTAAATATATTAAATTGAAAATTTTCATACTCTCTAATTCTATCTAATTCTGTATCCATTGTTATTTTCTAATCTTTCGTATAATTTGTTAAATTATTGAATAAACGTTTCTTTCTTTTTTGTTTTTTTTTTTTGAAATTATGACGCAGCAAAGGAATAATTTCAAAGAACTAACTTCGAAAATGATATTGAAAATCTGTCAAATAATATTACATCGAAAGTTTTTCGTTGGGATATAATTTTCTTTCGATAGAATAGAAATGAAAGGAAAAGAAAGAAACGTTTGGCGATTTAATCCTAAGCCAAGTAGGTGATAGAGAAACTCAGAAGAGGTCCGTACTCGAGAAATGCTGACACGGATAAGGAAATGAAATTCGGGTGATAAAGATAGTCCGATCATTGGCAAAAGTTTCCTTCTCTATTTAATCGACCCTCCCCCACCCTCCTCTCTCGGTCCCTCTTTCTCTTTCTTTTTTCTCTTTTCTTAACTTAATTATTTTTATTACAATTTAATCAAGCATTTGATCGAATAGTATTTCATAAAATATACGATTGTCGTGAAATACAATATTGTTTAAAAATACACATTATAAAATGTATATCACGTTATTGTTAATAATCTTAATTAATAATAAATATTAATAATAATTGAAATATTATAAAAATGTTATAAATATATATGTATATATTTAATCAATTTATATTATTTATATTTATTATATATTGATATAACAATTATGTTATTCAATGTATTTTAATTGACTTTAAAGTTTCTTATTTTTGCCGAGATATTATTTTTTTTTTCATTTCTTTCTTATTATAATTTAAAATAAAAGAAACGAAATTAAACGATTTAAATATAACCATAATAAATACGTACAATAAAATTAGATGTAAAAGTATTTCTACTGAGCCTTTGCTACACAGATTGAAAATTCGAAAAACTAAAGAAACAAAAATAAATATATACACATAAATTTATTTATTGAATGTAAAATAAAAACCTATAAAATGCGACGCGAAAAATAATAAGAAGAAGAAAAAATAGAAAGAAAGAAATGAATGAATAAATGAGTATAACTCGAAGTATGTATGAACGTGATGTCAAAGAATATTAAAGAAATGAAGAAATTGTTATCGCTCCGTTGATTTAATCATTTTTTTTTTGTTTACAAACTTCAAACGAAATTGAAGGATTGTTGTAATTTCTTTAAGAAGAAGGAAGAAAAAGAGTACCACCGACATAATCGTTGTAATTTTTTCTCAGAACGCATTTACTTGACTTAAAAGAAGGATACCTTTTGAGACAAACGAGAGAACGCACGAGTCGACTCTTACCGAGGGTGTTTTCGAACAAAATGCTATTTTTCCTACCGAGGAATATATCGGGATCGCGTGCAGCCTTCGAAGTGAAGTAAAGAAGCGTTCGTAGAAAGAGGGATAATATAAGGAGGTAAAATAGAGTTCAACGACGAACACGACCCGATAAGACCAAGCGTGACCATATAAAATTGCGAGGAAACTAACAAAAAACTAAGGGAAATGTCTACTTCCGCAAACATAATATATAGTCTCTCTCTCTCTCTCTCTCTCTCTCTCTCTCTCAATATATATATATATATATATATATATATATATATATATATATATATATATATATATACATATATGGTGGAATTAAATTCATTACATCGGTATCCAGTCTTAACAAAAAAAGAAAAAAAGGGAAAGAAAGAAAGTAAATTAATAGTTTAAACAATACGATAATTCTTATCGTAGCAACGACGAAGAATTTGTAACGAGAAATAAGAAAAAAACGAAGAAAAATGTCGACCACAAATTGATCTGTAGATATATATTCAAAAGTTGCATCGATTAGGAGATTAGAATTAATTCTTGAAAGTAAAAAAGTAGTAAAAAAGTTTTGATAATTGTTATAACGTTAGAGAATTTCTAAAGAAAAAAAGAAAAAATGGACGAACGGTTCGTATGCCTACTCTCTCACACACGCACGCACACAAACGCACACTATTCTTACGTTCTGCTTTTCAAAATAAAAATAAAATACTATTTTTCTCATAAGAAATATAATATCTTTATTTTATATTGTATATTCAATATTATAATTAGTACAGTGGTATTATTATATTATATTATATTATATTATTTTATATTATATTATATTATATTATATTATATTATATTATATTATATTATATTATATTATATTATATTATATTATATTATATTATATTATTTTATATTATATTATATTATATTATATTATATTTATATTATATTAAATATATTATTATTACATTAAATTTATAAATAAAAAATAATTATTAAAATATTTTTTATATAAATTAAGATAAGTATCTTTCTTTTTCTAAATGTTCATTACTTTCGAAAGATCATTTAGTATTTTATTATCATAATTTATCGTAAAAAATACATATGTATAAATATAATATATAATATATATATATATATATATATATATATATATATATATATATATATATTTATTTTTAATGAAATAAATTGAATATTTCTACTTTCATTTACAAAGAGAAAAAAACTGAATTTTAAATAAATGATTTCTATTAATAAATATTTACGCGTTTTTCCTAATTAATCGCATTAATTATCAAGAACGCATAGGCAAATTTCTATAATAAAAATGTCGCAAAAATTTCCACGTATGCGTTGACTCTTATTCTCGATTCATCAAAGGAATTTTATCCACTCATTCAAACAAAACAAGAGAAGTTCCCGAGCTCACACGAGAGCCTCTCAATCGAACAAAAATTCCTTTGATATTAAATTTATGCTGATATATATATATATATATATATATATATATGTAAATATATTTATACATATGACCATTATTAATTAATAATAATATTAATACTACTAATAATAATAATAATTTGAACGAATCGAAAAGAAGAGAGAAAAAAATGAGAAAGAAAAAAGGAAAAATAATAAAAACTAAGAAGAAGAAGAAGAAGAAAAACAATATAAAAAAGAAAAAAAGGAAAAACAAGAGTAAAACATTTTATCTACAATATTTAAACCTTGACAGGAGAGATTCAAAATGTCGATCAAAACTTTAACGATCTCTTAGAAAGGATTTCAGCGAAAAAATTCTCATGTCAGACCCATACACACACACACACACACACACACAAGCACCTACATATAAACACATACATACATTCAATGACGAGGACGTTAACGTCGATTTTCGTTCGATCATGCTAGCAAGAAGGACATCCAATGAAGCATAAAAGACTTTGAAGGAGAGAGAGAGAGAGAGAGAGAGAGAGAGAGAGAGAGAGAGAGAGAGAGAGAAAGAGTGTGAGTGTGAATGGTTTTAAGTATTACAACATAAACAATATTAATTTAAATGTAAAATGTTGTTACGAATAAAAGGTTATATTTTTTCATAAGTAAATTGTTCTTGCAAGACTAAACATATAATATTACATAATTTATATCTACTGATATTACCCAAATTATTATTATCATCACGTTGTTATTATCATCGATATGCGAAGGAAAAAAAAAAAAAATAAAAGAATAAAAAAGATTAAACATTGACGGCATTAAAATTACGAAGAAAAACGTGCCAAGCGAGATAGAGAAACTGGAATAAGAAAAATAAGAAAGAAACAAAAATGTTCACGTCATTCGAAATAATTTCTCATTGAGATCGATCGATTTTTACCTTTGACCTACGTATCTAAATACGATAACAAATGAGATATTTCAGATACGAACGTTTCATGACTCATACTGTATATAGAGAAAGAAAGATTTAAAAACACGGGGAGAGACAGAGAGAGAGAGAGAGAGAGAGAGAGAGAGAGAGAATGATGGAAGAGACGAAGTTTCGTAAGGCCAGATAGAGAGGGCCAAGGACTTTCGTGAGAAAACGAGTCACGTTGTCGGTAGTTCGTAAATAGTACGGATAGAGATCCTAAACCTCTTAAGACGGGATGGCTTTCGGCCATTACCTCTCGTCCCATCACACCGAAAGAACCTCACCAACCCTCTTCTTCTTCTTCTTCTTCTTCTTCCTTCTTCTACGTTCTTCTTCCGTCCTTCTGCCGAAATTCGACTCCTTCGATTCTCTTTATAGCGTTGGAACGTTTAACTTTAACCCTCACTTATGCGAAGGACCAGAACTCCTCCGGAGAGACCATTTCGTATTTCCTTTCTCTTTCTAACTCATTTTAGTTGGTAACCGGGGTAGTATATGTATCTTTCTCTCTCTCTCTCTCTTTCCGTTGACGTTCTTAGAAACGAAGAAAAAAGAGTCTATCGAGCGAACTCCTCTTCTTCGAAGGCCATCGCTCAAGGAAGACGTCGTTTTCTACGTTCTAGTTATATTACCTTGGCTTTAGGATAAAAAAGGAAGAGGTAAGGAGGAATGAGGAAATAAGCTGCCATCCCCATCTTTGTCTCTGTCTATTTATCCGTCTGCCTATGAATATTATGAGTATGTGTGTGTGTGTGTGTGTGTGTGTATATTTGAATTACTCTTTTTATTTCTTTTTCAATAGAAAAGTATCATATCGATGACGAAGATTTACTCAATATAATATTTAATATTTATACATTGTTTATCATACGTATGTATATATATATATATATATATGTATTACATATATTATTAACACGATCGAAATCTATCTCCAACTTATCTATATAGTTCATATAATTTTGATCGAATATGATGTAATTATATAATTATTGTACAAACATTATATTTTACGTCGAACATTTTATTTTCGAAAACGAAAGAAAACAAAAAAGAATCTCCGGAGTTATCAACTCTCCCGTTCGACATTACAAATATCTAACAAACATAGGATAATATTCGATCGATAAAATTAAAAACAAAAACAAAATAATCAACTCCTTACTAATATCCGACGGCCGGACACATAAAAAAGAAGAAGAAGGAAAATAAAACAAGCAGCTCGTTCGTTAAGTATCCTCTCGAGATAATAAAACACAACTACGTCACGATTATTTATCGTTACGCTAAGCTCTTTTAACCGAACACGTAAGAGTTAAAGGGATAAAACAACACCACTATATCAATATGACCATCGCTAACAACAACAATAACAGTTAAAGCAGCAACAACGACAACAATAATAAAACAACAACAACAACATGTAAACAAGAATAGAGAAAAAGTAGAAGGAATCCTATTAAAATTATGAGCGAACCGGAGCTCGGATATCCCGTCCCACTACCAACCACCCGTCGACCTACCCGCCCCCTCCAACCACCGCCGTCCCATCGTTTCTATGAGATTCTCTCTCGCAATAAGCGAGGCAGCTAGCAACGATGGCAAAAATAATGGCGCTACCGGCTACATAATTTCGCATAGATAAGCGAGCCTCCGAGAGTTACTGGAATGTGTCTCCCTATCAGACGTTGGCCGTTATTAAATATGGCGTTGGAAATGCCACGACATGCTGTAATTCATTACCGAGAGAAGTGCAACACCGTCGTCACGTAACGAAAGCGAAAGAGAGAAAGATATATATATATATATATATATATATATATATATATAGATAGATAGATAGTTAAACAGCGAAAGGGCGAGAGAAAGAGAAAGAGAGTCTATCAGAATTTATGTGTATGTTGAAGAGAGAGAGAGAGAGAGAGAAAGAGAGGAGAGAGAGAGGAAGAGGGAGATAGTACTCAGCATCGTCCTTGTTTCCTCCTCACGTTTTTCCAGAAAATGTCGAAAGGAAGGGCGTGAGAGGGAACAAGAGGGATGAGAGAAGATTCACCTAATCTGATTTCATGCAGGAAGGTAAGAGAGAATATTCGTTTTGGCTTTATTATAATATTCTCTGTCTCTTTCTCTTCGCCTTCATAAAGAGACAGAGAGAGAGAGAGAGAGAGAGAGAGAGAGAGAGAGAAAGAGAGAAAGAGCAATATATATCATATTATAATAAAATCTGGGGAATTTGAGACACGTATACCTAACATTCTTTTCCATTCTATTTTTAATTGCAGATAGATTGGCCAGCAAAGTTGGAATATTCAATGAAAAATAATTATCATGGTGTTCCTAATCTAGATGTAAAATACTTAATTAATGTATCACATTATAGTAATTTATTATTAGTAATATTAATTTAAATATCATTATTTGGTTATAATTATTTGTTAATAATATTAAGATATTAATTTCTTATAAATAGATAGTAAAAATTTAAAATTATTATCGGTAATGGTAATACATTATTTTATATCCATCAATGCTATAATATTAATAATATATAATTATTAAACAAATATTTTATTTTCATCGTTTATTGGTATCAATATATATATATATATATATATATATATATATATATATATATATATATATATATATATTTAAGAGAAATTCAACAAAATTTTTAGAATATAATATCTCATATTTATATTTGGACAAGCAATACTAATTTAATATAATACCAATTAATATTGTTATATTTATTAGT
>OU426857.1:4343953-4366453 GCA_911387685.1 Dolichovespula media | reverse complement strand
ATAAATAAATAAAAAAGAGAAATAAGAAACGAAAAATAAATTTTAAAAATTATTAAGAAAATCGAATTTTATTAAAACAATATTATTGGAATATTTAAATAAATAGAGAATGAATAACACTTGTAAACGTTGTTTATTTCAAGTCCCTACGACTTTTCGTTCCGAAGATATCGCCTTCGAAAGATTTCCATTCATAATTAGTATAGTAAAGCTGTTCGTAGCAATAGTAGTAGTAATAGTAGTAGTAGTAGTAGTGGTAGTAGTAATAGTAGTAGTATTCGTAGTAGCAGTAGTAGTACGGCCGCCTAAATTTTTGGAATTTATATAGGTCAGTGTGTCACCTAATCCATTCCGAATGAAATTATATAGGTCAGTGGATCAAACGTAAACGTCTTCATTTACATGGGAATATATCCGGAACTAAACGTCGCAGAGACTTGAATCAAATGTCATTTTAAAGAGAAATTCATTTTCTATCTTTTAAGCCTATTGTTAATAATTAATAAACAACGATTTGTTCTAAACGATTTATATAAAAGAAACTTCCAACGAACCAAATTGATCTTATTTTGTAAAAAAAAAAAAAAAAAAAAAAAAAAAAAAGAAAGAAATAAAAAAAAATAAAAATTAGAATTGTGATTTATGAGCTTGTATAATTTACATAAGTTAAGAAAATTACTAAAAAAGCTCTTACTCTGCGCTAAATAATAGTGCAGGGTAACCCCTAAGATATCAAAACTCCCTTATTGCTATTATTTACATACTAACTACTCTTACTAGATCCAAGTCGTTATCTATGTATAATTTATCAGCAGTATTTAAATTAGAATTTTACCTAAACTAATAAACTTTTATAATAAATGTCGAGCTGCATCCATCAATGCTATCAAAGACATATGACATCATTGAAAAAAGAGAAAGAAAAAAAAAGTTACTTTAATACGTCTTTCATGTGTCCACTTACAAAAAAGTTATTACAGTCATATTATGGTCCCAACCATATCATACGACTTTTTTAAACAAAGTTTCTCCATATCTATAAAAACAACGGAGATATTCAAGGTGATCAAAGTTATTACACCATTCTGAATATATATACATATATATATATATATATATATATATATATATATATATATATTTTTTTTTTTTTTCAACGAACCAATCAGGTCAGCCAATCACCAATCGGAATCCACAAAATCGACGGACATGTCACATTTTCCGATTTTTCCACATCCACCCACCATCACTCTAACTACGAACAATTCGAACTGCAATAAAAAAAAATCCCCATTTCACAGTCTGCTCCCACATGCTCGACATTTTATCGCGTGCCACGAATACGTTACGATCATCTCTCTCTCTCTCTCTCTCTCTCTCTCTCTCTCTCTCGTTTTTTCTATCTCGTTCGCACTTTAATACTTTTTCAAGTATTCTGTTCTATTGAAAAAAGTAAAAAAAAAAAAAAAAAAAAAAAAAAAAGAAAAAATCATCATAGTACACATAAATCCCATAAAATCGTAAGAGCCTGATACGTAATTGGATACCTTAATTATCTTGTCCATGCATTAGATATGATCTCTCCCACTTACTCTCGTCTCTTCCAACCATACCACCCCCCTCAACCTCCCTGACCACCATTACTCGAACAGCCATCCACTACCATTACCAACACAACATTCTCATACTTAGGCACCAGAAAATATTTTTTCTCGCTAAATCGGTGAACCTCGGAAAAAGCGTTATAACATTCGAATTTATCATCTTACCTAAGCTCGATGTCGAGAGAGAGAGAGAGAGAGAGAGAGAGAGAGAGAGAGGAGCGGAGGAAGAGGAAGAAGAAGAAGAAGGAAAGAGTAAAGTATAGAAATATAGTAAAATAGAAAGAGAAAGAAGATTGGTAGCCACGGCAGTAGTAGGAGCAAGCAAGCTCGTATTTCCGATCTCGTTCTTTTATTTTATCGTTTTCTATCTATCTATCTATCTATCTATCTATCTATCTATCTATCTATCTATCTATCTATCTAGCTATCCATCTATCCATCCATCTATCTATCTATCTCTTTCTTTCTTTCTCGAGGGAGACTCGCTCCATTACTCTCTCCATCTGCGGCAGGATAAATATTATGAAGACAAAAGATTCCGGCTTGTCCGTAAAATATGGCAAGAGAAGTGTGTATGTGTGCGTGTGTATACGCGCGCGCGCGTGTATATGCGCGTGTGTTTACGTGTACGTGTGCGTACGCTTGCAGGTGCGCGTAAATGTGAATGCGAATGCGAATGTGAATGTGAATGTGAATGTATGTGTTTGTGTTTGTGTGTGTGTCTCTGTGTGTTTATGTGTATGGGATTGTCCGTGGAACGAGTTCACGGTTGCATGGGAGGGTGCTAGTAGAAGGGACGTGATAAATTCGTGCTACCCCTTAGAACCGGACGATCTCTCGCTTTGCAGTACCTCACGATAATGCGCTTCCTTAATTATTTATCTTGCGAGACAGCCTTGTTCCCTGCCGCTTCTGGTGCTGTTGCTGCTGTTGCTGTTGCTGCTGCTGCTCTTCCTGAGAACTGAATTTTCTCTTTAACTATTTTTAGAGACATTTTCTAAATCGCGAAGAATTTTTATTACATGGCTATTTATTGTGAAATTTATTACGAGATACGTATATTGTGAAATATACATATATACCTAAATAAATACATAGCCACTCATACACGCGGACACAAATAAGTATGCGTTATACAATCTGTATAATTTTGAACAATTTTATAATAATTTTCTTTTTTGACAGGTGTCAAATTTAATTGTCCTTATTTATTTATCATACATATTATATTGTATACGGTAAATGACAATTATCTTGATAATATATATATACATATATACATATATATATATATATATATATATATATATATAAAATATAATTTTTTCTGAGATCATTGATTGAGACCACTCCAACGACACGACGATAATTTTCACGAGATTCTTTATAATAAAAAAATAAACGAATTATAGAAACAACGAACGAGTAGACAATAAAAATATAAGAATCACCACTTGAGACTATTACAACATTAAATCAATAACAAAATGAACGAATCATAATTACCAACGATACAACGTACGATCTTATAAATATGAAAATACATATCTCATGTATCTTAAAAAAAGCAAAAAAAAAAAAAACAAAAAATTGGAGATACGAAAGAATCGTCTTAGAAAGTGAATTGTAAGTTGGATCGAATATCAGATAAAAAGAAAGTGCATGCATGTATTTTTATGTATGTATGCTTACGTGCGTATATACGCCCACGAGCATGTATACTTGCCAGTGCGTGCGAGAGAGAAATAAAAAGACAGGATACAGAGAGAGAAAGATAGATAGATACATAGATAGATAGATAGATAGAGAGAGAGAGAGAGAGAGAGAGAGAGAGAGAGAGAGAGAGAGAGAGAGAGAGCAGAGTGAGAAAGAATATGCTTTGAAGCAGAGGATAAAAGCGAACGAAATATTGGGATTCCTCGACAGTACAGTTAAATCTTATGGTGGTACGAAAGAAAGAAAGAAAGAAAGAAAGGAATAAAGAAAGACAGAGGGAAGAAAAAGAAGTGGAAGAAGAAGAAGAAGAAGAAGAAGAAGAAAGGAAAGACGTTGGAAAAGTGTCCTTGAGATATTCCCTCGCTAGAGCTTTTCGAGATTCTCGAAACTCTTCGATAGCAATAAATTCCGATCAGCCGATTAATCCAAGGTTTGTTCTTACCTATACTACCAAAGCACTCACCAAGTACAATGAAGTTCGATTAGGTTTCGACGTAGCTCCTAGCTCCTATTTTTTCGAAGCCATTGCCTCTCTCTCTCTCTCTCTCTCTCTCTCTCTCACGGATATATCCAGAGAGATTTAATGAGTTTCGGGATCAGAAACAGATTTTTCTCTTTTTTTTTTTTCGTTTTTTTTTCCTTTCTTCTCTTCTTCACTCTTCTCTTCTAATTTTTCTCATTTCTTTCTCTCTCTTTTTTTTTTTATTTTTTCCACATTTTCAAAATCGATAATCGTTTTAACGATCAACGATGGTTTTATTTTTGCGACCAATTTAATTATCACGAATAGCAATAATGTACATTCGAACAATTTATACACGTGATTGATGACATTTCAATTGAACTATTTGATTTCTATGATATTAATGTGTGTGTGTGCGTGTCTGTGTGTGTGTGTGTGTAATCCCAATATTAATAATATCAATATTAATAATATCTAATATAAAATATACATATATAAGTACATAGTATAATATTATTATAATAAAGCATAAGTATTAAAACGAATGTTGTCTTTTCTTTCTTTTTTTTTTCTTTTTCATTTATTAACCACTCTTCATAAATTATCACCTTGCCCTTTAAATTTTTCTTTTACAAGAATTACAAGAATTACAAATATTAGAAATCTATGTCGGCGAAAGAAAAAAAAAAAAAGAAATGGAAAAAAATAAAATAAAGTAACAGTATGAAATAAAGAAAAAAGGAAGAATGATTAAAAATCCTTACAGCATATTTGGAAAATCAACAACGAATCCATCAATCAAAAGAGAAGAGAAAAATCCAAAACATGAGAAAAAATGGATAGAAAACAAGAGAGCAATACAAAAAGAAAAAAAATGGTGACACAGTGATATCGATTTTACCAATCAGGTGATGTAATTGATTTCTACGATATCGTTCACTCTACTTTAATGATTATTTGTACGTCGAGTAAAAAAAAAAAAAAGAATAAAAAAATAATAAAAATAAAAGAACAAACAAGAAAATATATATATATGCATGTAAAAAAGGAACTATAAAAACAGCATACTCCGTCAATCATTTCAAAAAATCGACGTTGTAGCACGTTTCGAGCAGCTTCAAAAGATTCGCCATTCTCTCTCTTTCTCTCTCTTTCTCTCTCTCTCTCTCTCTCGCACTCGTATCACGAAATACGCGGAATACGCGAAATACGTAAAGCGACGCGTCAAAGAATTCCGCACATTTTTTGGTCCCGTTGCAAGAGAGTTGAAGTGTGCACGTATGTGTGTTTGTGTGTGTGTGTGTGTGTGAGAAAGAAAGAGAGAGATATACAAGGTACAATACACACATACCAATTTTTCTCCGGCATGCGTTATAACGAACGTGGCAACTCGTACGTTCTCATTTCGAAACTGTGCAGCCAGCCAGGAGAAGAGTTTTCGAACGAATTCGTTTGATATTGGCCGAGGTATTATTGAGTATGTCAGTGTAAATACCGTATAGGAAGGGATACATATGTAGATGGATTGTATTATCTGTTGCGAATCGAACCTAGTCCATGTTAGATTAGAGAACGAGCATTATACGTGTAACTACTATTGGAAATATTAAGTATTATTTTATTTCGTTTTATTTCTCTCTCTCTCTCTCTCTCTCTCTCTCTCTCTCTCTCATTTATATTTATTTATTTATTTTTTTATTTATTTATGATTTTAATAGCTTTCAATTCGATAGATTTTATTGTATGTGGTTATCAAACGTATCTACTGTTTAGATTTTAGATTTCATGTAGGGCGACTGAATAATATGTAGTTTTAGAGACGACAAGTGTTATTTTATTTATTTATTTTTGATCGTATAACAGCCTTGTGATTCTTTTTGTGATTTTTTTTTTTTTTTATATATATATCAAATTATCAAATATTGCAAATATATTCTATTTCGATAAGAGAAGGAACGGTATGACAATAATAAGTATGTTTTAGAAATGACGTGTTATTTTATTTATTCCTTTTAGATCGTGTTAATTGACAGATATCGTTTTGTGTAACTATCAAATATACTTCTTCAATTTGATTGAAATATAAATTGATAATACAAATACGTGCAAGAAAGAAAGTATTATTTTATTTGTTTATTAATCATTTCTTTTTATTATTATTAGAATCTCGAAGATAATTACGAATAGATAGAGATAAGCGAGCAGATGTTGGTTAATGATTGATCGAGAAATTTTTTTATTTAGGAGAGCAAGTATTATATCAATAAAATGTATAAGAAAAAGAAGAAAAGCATATAAGAAAATTTACAAAAATTAGAAAATATATTAAAGAATATCGTGCCGATGACAATACAATTTTTCGTATTTTTTAATGATTAAATAACTCATGGCAATAACCGTTTCCGATATCACTGTCGCCGAACGTATAATTTTATTCTTTATCAATAAACTTGAAATATTTTTCCTTTCTTTATTTTATTTTTTTTTTTTCGTTTTTTATTTTAAATGATTTTGATATTATCGACAAACGAAACGTACAATTCCTTACGTTGATTTTATTATTAAATAATATAATCTGACACCACTGAAACCATAATCGTCTATTGACTTTTTAATCTGTCAAATTTATCCTTGTTTGAAATCTTAAAATGAAATGAGAAGGAAGAAAGAAAGAGAGAAAAAGAAAGAGGAAGAGAGAAAGAGTAAGAGAGAGAGAGAGAGAGAGAGAGAGAGAGAGAGAGAGAGACGGTTCAAAGGTCAGGGGTAGTTTTTCGTGATACGTCAAACTCGGATGACAAATCTCTCTTACGTTCATTCCAGACGAAATTTCTTAGCTCTGTCGCCTTCGCTTTCTTCCTCTTCTTTCGTGGTCTCAGTCCATTGCTTTTTCATCCTTCGTCCTTTCTTTTCCCCTTCCCACCGTCTCACTCTCACACTCACTCTCTTTCTCTCTTTATCTCTCTACGTCTGTCTCTTTCTCTCCTTTTTCCCCCTTTCGAGCATTTCGAACAAGTCACTGACCTTGCAGTTCAATCGAAATGGTATTATGATTAATGACATCCTCTATCTAAGTCACTCTATTTCTTTCTAACTCCCTTTGTCTTTTCTACGGTTAGAATTATCGACTGTTGGTACGCTTTCTTCTTAATTCTTTTTTTTTTTCTTTTACTATTCGCCAGGAAAATAAGCGAAGAAACCGATTAACGAGGACTACAACGACAATTCTTTATATCGATCGAGTTTACCACTCTTTCTTTCTCTCTTTTTCTCTTTCTATTTTGGCTCGATATATATATATATATATATATATACAGGTACGTATATACAGGGTGGGATCAATTTAAACTTTTTCGAAACCATCATTAAACGTAATAATTAATACACTTTCAAAAGAAAAAAAAAAAAAAAAAGAAGAAAAGAACCGAGAAAAAAAAAAACAAGAAAGGAAAGAAAGAAAAAAAAATTACAAAAATCTTCTAGCAAATTGCACTTTCATAATCATATATACTTTAACTATTTGTTTATCTCATAAAAGAACAAACAAATACATAAACGAACAAACACACAAACAAGCAAATATAACATGTATCTATACATATAACGTTCCATTTTGCAAAAAATCGGATCGTAACACCTTTAAATACATACACCCTGTATATACACATATAGAGGAAGACTCGTTCTCTCATTGGTCCATCCCCTTTCCCTTTCGCTTTGCTACCAGCCCCCTTCCCCTCTGACCTCTTCGCCGACCATCCACTTTCGAAGCAAAGCACTCTGACCACTGATTGATGAATTAGCACCGTAATCCTCCGTTGGGATACGTCGATCCTCTTTCGATGTTTCTCAACCGCACGACACTACTTTACCCGTGCAAACTCTCGATTTTAGTCGTAAATCGTTCCCCCGATCAATCTTTAGAGGTGCTTGATAATTAAACAACGGCGATACTAAAGACAAATTTGTACGGATATCGTTGCTTGACTTTTTCACCTATTTTCTTTTTATTTATTTATTTTTTTTCTTTTACTTTTTCCCAGTTTTCCTTTCCTCAATTTGGAGCACCATCATGCGCTTCTCTCATTTTTTACTTTTTCCCTATCTTTCTGTCTTCCGTTTACGTTATGCAAGATGTTATATACGAGAATGAAAATGATATGTTTGAAATATGAATTAAAAATTTCATGCAAATTTAATTTATAGGATATAAATATATATATATATATATATATATATATATATATCATTTATATAAATAACATTTAAGTAAATGATATATACATATAATTAAATTTAATAATTAAATATTTATAAATTAACATTTCTGTAAATGATAGATTTCTGTTTAAGACAATTTTTAATACTTTACGTGAACCATTCTATACAATAAAGCATAACTTTTCGTCATACATATTACTATATATACATCGTATAAAAACAAAGTGTTTAAATCGATATCTATAACGATTTACGTCCTTCACGTATATATATATATAAGAACTATTCCATATAATATATATAACAAATTTTCTATAACATTACACAAAATATAAATTTGAGGAAAATATCAATAAAGAACCATCCGCGCCATAGACGACATAAACCATCATATGAGTGAAAATGAAAGTTGAGTAAAAATTTAAATTTGAATTTGAATTAAAATTAAATATAAACAAATAAATAAATAAAATTAAAAAAGAAAAATACACACGAGTACGAAGGACCCATTAAAAAGATAGATAGATAGATAGATAGATAGATAGATAGATAGATAGATAAACAAATAAATAAAATAAGTAAATAAAAAAGAAATTCTCAAGACAATAAAGGACAGACTTGGACAAAGTTTAACGTCCTTGGAAATAGAAAATCGTACGAAGTATCCAATGTATACATATATTTCGTATCGAAAGGACTGATACGATACGGTGGAAGTGTAAATATTGGTTCGTAAGTAGAGGGAGAACGCTTCTCTGAATATCTATGAAGGCAAATAGAATGAAATGTATAACAGGGTGGTATAGGTTAGATGTGTACATATAGCTATGAAACGCGGCACCTACTATACTACTACTATTCTATCCCCCTACTCCACCCCTTTACACATACCATTCAATCTTTCTCACACTCTCTCCTCTCTCTCTCTCCCTCCTAACCCTTCTTCCTCTTTTACTTCATCGTCGTCGTCATCGTCGTCGTCGTTCGCCGTCGTGGCGTCGCCGTCATTGAAAAGATATGTATGTACGTGTAGAGATCGGCGAGCCGGTAATGGCCGTTTGTAATTCAATGCACCAGTTAAATCGCTTTTATCCTTACCATTACCGTAGCCTACGGGGCTTTAAACCGAGTGAGCTTTATACGTCTCGAGCGCGAACAAATCCATTTGTTATATTCGTTTGTACACACATATACGCACACATGGCGTTGTTAACATGCACACGCGACGCACACACACGCGCGCGCGCGCGCACGTAGGTAGTAAGGTAGTTATTTGTTTGGACGTGTTACGTATGCGCGCGTGTGTGCGTGACGATTTGTCACGGTATATATAGGCATTTACATATACGTATAGTATGCATTTGATTATGTGCGTGGGTGCGAGCAACGAATCGAGATCGTGAAATAAAGTCGAATATCGCTTTCAAAAGAATTCTCATGGGATGTGAATGGGGGGAAGAAAAGGAGGTCATGGTGATGTGAAATAATATCCCATGGTAATGGGAATGAATGTTGTGTTGTTGTTTACGTTTTGTTTGGCCGTTGGTATTCGGTATTTGATTCGTTCGAAGAAATATCGTATACAATCGTTAAAGATTTTCGTACGATACACCATCTGTATTTTTATTTTTTTTTTTATTTTTTTTTTTAGTTAAGTGATATTAATTTATATATATATATATATATATATATATATATATATATATATATAGGATAAATCAATTTCGTGATCACGTAAATTATAAGAGATCGGTCAGGATTAGTTGGAAACAGGAATGGATTAGATTTTTAAATAGATCAATTAAATTAAATAAAGACAATTGCATGATATCATTGTTCAAAAATTAAAAACAAATTATTTATAAATACGACGTTAGATTTTAGTGAGATATTAGTTGTTAGATTAGAACGATATCCTCTTAGCTTAGAATATGTGTATTCATCGTATGGTACAATAAATTAGTCGAGATTAGAACATGGAATATAGTCGAATAATATAAATATTTGAAATACTGGATACGTTTGTGTGCAAGAAAATTTGACTAAACGATACAATTATTAAAATTAAGTTACAATATTAGTTAGATTAGAAACATCTTGTACTGAATGAATATAATTTAAACTCGATATTTCGATATTAGATTATATTAGTTTGAAATGTTTTTCTACCAGAAATTGAATCTTTTTTTTTCTTTTTTCTCAATTTTTTTTTTTTTTTTTTTCGAAATACCCAATATTAACGAAGAGAATAATTATATATTATTATTAAATATTATAGAAAATTATTATATAAATATATGTAATACGCATAAAATATAATGATTAATCATCATTATAAATCAAATATCATACCTCGTGATAAATTTTTCTCTGCTATGAAAAATATATTAAAATTTACCGTATTAAATGCTTCGAATAAGATAAATAAGTTACGCATCTATTTGATAACATGAATATTGTATAACTTCATTATATGGAAAGGTGCAAAAAAATATCGTTAAATTTCTAACAACAAATCTAAAGAGAAACAAAAAAAATAAACAATTAAAGAAAATGACCAAGCAATCCTTGGAAACTCGCATTTATCTTTGCTATTTACTCGTTGTCCCTCCGGTATCTCTTTCTCTGTCTCTCTTTCTCTCTCTTATGTGTTTTTTTCTTTCTCTTATCTAATCCGACTTTCTTTCCCTTTTGCTCGGATAGACACAAATAAAACGCAACTGTAGTATAGATCCAGTGGTTGGTCTCATGTGTTTTGCTTTTTAACTCATTTTGATCTCTAATGGTATTCTCTCTCTCTCTCTCTCTCTTTTGTTTGTTTTATATGGAAGTAAATATTTGTTTGATTAGAGAGAGAGAGAGAGAGAGAGAGAGAGAGAACAACAATTGTAAAATTAGAATTCATTCGTTATTTACTTTATCTACTCATATTTATTTAACATTAATTTTGATTGATCTTTCGTTATTTATTATACTTAGACACGATCTACTATAGAAAATTGTTTCTTTCATAAAATTTATTTATTTGTTCATTTTAAAGAACTTAATTAAATCTAACAATGTTTTTTCTTAATTATATTTCGAAATTATTCGATGAACTACTTGTTCCTAATGCTAACTCTAAATCATTAATAAGATAAATAAATGAATAAATAAATTTTATTACCTAACCCGATTATAGATCGCTTGTTAAACAATAATGTTATAACATCTAATAATAAGTCATACATAAGTTTTCATCTTATTGTCAATAAAAAAGAAAAAATCGCTCAGTCTTTACTTCCATTTTACTTTTTCTAATCAGAATCAATCGAACGAGAATACGACTTTAGTTTAATCTCCTCTTTAAAAATTTCTTATTCAAATCTTTCCTTCCCTTTCTATTCTTTCTTCTACAATCGAAATGTCGACGTTATTTGCGCTCAAATGAAGCATACGAGAGAAGAATCGATTTCTTTTATATGGAAGTAAATGTTTGTTTGATTAGACAAACAGACAGACATACAGACAGATAGATAGAGAGAGAGAGAGAGAGAGAGAGAGAGAGAGAGAGAGAGAACAGCTATTGTAAAACTAGAATACGTTTCATACAGATTTCCTTTACTTACTTATTTATACTATTCATTTAATATTACTTAAACATGATCTAACATCGAAAAATATTTCTTATTCATTAGTACGTATTAGATCGTTCGACGAACAATTTCTTTCTTAAAATTACTCAACGAAACGAATGACTTAATTATTAAAAAAAAAAAAAAAAAAAAAAATAAGAAAGAAAGAAAAAGAAATATACGATTCGTTTCGAATCACTTATTACTTGCTAAAGAGAGAAAACTTTGATATCTAATAATACCAAATCGTAGATATTACCATCTCATTAACTAATAAGTTCCTAAATTTAATCCTAAATCTTAGAGATTTTTTCCTTTCACTGGGCTAATATTTCATTACCTTAATTCAAATTCATTGAACGTAAATTCGAGTTTGGTTTAATCCCCTCTTTATAAAAATTTCTTATCCAAATATCTCTCCCTCGCCCCCTCCCCTCTCTCTCTCTCTCTCTCTCTCTCTCACTCTTTCTTTATTCATTCTTCTACAATTGGGCTCTCGACGTTATTTGCACGCAAATGAAGCATGCGAGAGGAGAATCGATCGAATCGTTGTACTCTAGAAACCCGGAAAATTCTTTCTCCGCAAATTCGACAAGGCAATAGTAAGATTCTAGGAACTTCTTGATCGGTCCCCACTAGAAGAAAAGAAGAGGAAAGGTGGATGATGTCGACTTGAATCGTCCGATTTCTTTTCCCAACTGTGTCGTAATCTGGTACACCACGTGTCACCAACTATTCCGACGTTTTCTCCGGAAAGGGTTTGAAAATCGACCACGTCAAAAATACGTAACCAGAATTAGATTACGCTTTCTTCCGTTCTAATATCGAACTTTTTCTAATATATTAAAATTGTAAAATATTTGATAACCGTGGAATATATATTCTCAAATAATCGAAAACAATAATAATTATTTCTTAATAATCTTGATTTATATTTATATTTTATATTTTTTGTTTATTCATTTTATATTTTATCTATATATCTATCTAATCTATATTAGCATTAACCAATTTATTTAATTAATCTTTCTTGTAATTCTGACAATAGTTTATTATTATTAATTATTACTCTTGTGCAGTACGAAGGTGATATGTTACCTCGTCGATGAATAATAATATATAATTATGTATTAGAACGACTTTAAATTATCCGTAGTAACTAAATTTTAATTCGAAGAGATATTTAAATTACTGTATTAGAAAAATTGTTAAAAAACCCACAAAAGTTCAATTTAGAGATTAACGAATAGTTAAAAATCATACTTCGTTGTAAATATTCCTTTGGAATGTAGATGATAATCCTAAAAAAAGAAAAAAAAAACAAAAAATCAAACAAGGAAGGAAAAGAAAATATTTATTTATATAAAAACTAACCAAAAACTCTCACCATTAATTAATGTCAATTAATGTTAACAATGCTAATAATAAATGTCACGTTAAAAGGTAACAAAAAGAAATTCAAGAAAAATAAAAAATTTTCAGATGTTTTAGAAAGAACAAATCAAACTTAAATGTTAATTTAAATTAAAAAAAAAAAAAAAAAAAAAAAAAAAAAAGAAAGAAAAAGAAATTACTATAAGCCTTCGTCCGAATATTAACTCTAATTTTAATAATAATGAATAAAATCACACACAAACACACACACACACACACACACTCAAACCATTATCGCTTAAAGATAATAAAAGAGTTTGAAATACTTATAGAAAAGTTCGAATTCGGAATGAAGAATTCGAAATCCGTATTCGTAAAGAATTGATAAAATTAAATAAAAATCTTGATTAAAAGGGATCGAGTGAATTTGATCATTGAATTTGAAAAGAAAATTCTTAGGTGGAAGTTCGCCGTTTGAATTTGAAAAGGGACATTTGAATGGCAACTTCAAGTAAAATCCTCACGATTCGTGCTAATCGGGGCGACGACAACGACGACGATTGCGACGACTACGACGACTACGACTACGACTACGACAGGACGAGAGAAAATTAAAAATTTTTCACGAGCTAAATTCGAAATCGTGCTTTCGGTAAAAGCGTAAAGACGTCAAGCAAGCAAGCAAGCAAGCAAGCAAGCAAGCAAGCAAACAAGCAAGCAAGCAAGCAAGTAAGCACAAGGAATGGACCGGTTAGAGCGAAGCTGAGATTAAACTTCGCTTCGGCTCTCTCGACGAATAGTAAGAGAACGAAGTTTTCCATCGTGGAAAAGTGAGAGGTAACTGCACGTCCCTATGTAATTGGCAAATATCTCGCAGCTGCTTTTTCGGAGTTATCGTTTCGAATGAATAAATTTCACGTAGCTTTACACATTTACCATTACAATATATTTTGTTTTTTAACGAAAAGAAATTGATCAATAATCGGATTAAAAATATTACAATTCGAATCTTAAGATCTATATTACGAAACTATTGCATACGTCCGTAAGAGATATATTTTTATTTTTTTATATCAAAAAAAATTTTATATTATGCAATACATATATAAATATATAGTATGAGATATTTTTTATATTTTATTTGTAAAACAAGAAATTTATTATCGGCCAGATTATTGATGTGAAAAGTAAGAAGTAAACTATCGAATTCGTATTTTAGAGCTGTAGAATATCGAGGGTTAGATTTTGAAGACAATTAGATTCGTAATTACAAAATAATCGTCTAATTATTGCAAAATATTTCTTATTATAATTATGATGCATGACCGATGGCATTAGAAGGCAAAAGAACAAAAAAAAAAATAAAATAAGAAGAAGGAAAAAGAATCATACAAAAAATTGAAGTAAAGTTAGAAAAGAGTTAACAAGGGAGAAAATAAAAAAGAGATAAGAAAAACGTCGATTGTCGTTTGAAAACTTTTCCTAACAAATGATCAATCTAGAAGAAGAAGAAGAAGAAGAAGAAGAAAGGACAATCGAGCTTCAAACGAAGTCGTTTTCCGAAGGAAGCTTCTCCATTGAAGTACCGATTAACCGAATGCACTCTACTATCAAGAAGAAAAGTAGAAAAAAAAAAGAAAAGAAAAGTCTATTAGTAAAGCTAGCAACGTTCTCGCGTGTGGTAACTACATACCCTTAACGAAAGTACGAAAGATCGTAAAACAAATAAGTACCTACATAACTCGTTCAAGAAAATTACACATCTACGTGTATATATATGTACATATATATATATATATATATATATATATATATATATATATATATATGTATGAATAGGAAAGTTCAAATAATTATACTTTGGAAACGTTCGAACGTCTTCGATTACCATCGATCCAATAGTAGAAATTAACTTTCTTTCGAAGAAAATTTCGGTTGTTATGTTGTAAAATAATTTTTTATTTGAATCTGATAATTTAAAATTGAATAAAATTATTGTAAATAACAATACATTTATATATATATATATATTCACTTTACTTTTATATGAGTATAATTTTTTGTGTAAATGAAACATTGACTCGGTATGTAAATTAGAAATTTTTTTCGACCAAGTTAAAAAACAAGCGAAAAAAAAGAAAGCAAAAAAAAAAAACGAAAACGATAAATAAAAATATTTGCTTCACTTTTCGATTGAATAAACAATTTTTTGAATTGAAATGAAACAAATTGAAAAAAGACGAACAGTGACCAAAAAAAAAGAAAAAAAAAAGGATTAAAAAGAATAAAAAAGAATAGTTGACTAACATTAACTTTTTTTCTTCTCCCAGGGTTTCATTGGTGTTTTTTGTCTCACTTTTTATACGATCCCACGACGGCTGTTTGCTATATGCTTCAAGATGGAAGGGGTTGAAACCATTACCAACGCATGGTCGTTCCAACAATGGGGTCCAGGGTAATTCCGCAAAGGAGTAGAAGACTCAAGAATATTGCAAAAGTTAGGGTAAGTCGAAAGAGAGATTACCATGAGCTTCCTTTTCTTTTTTAACAAGAGAATGCATGGTGAATGGCTTGTATGTAATGTCTAGGGTGACTTTTTACTTCCTTACAAGTTCTTTCTCTTACTCTATAGATACACACACACACACACAAATACATAGAATATATATATATATATATATATATATATATATATATATATATATATATATATATACAGTCTACTAACATAAAGCATTACAAGCTATACTCGTCGACATTTCATTTTTATTAAACATTAAGTACTGATTCATCTTTTTTTTTTTTTAATACGAAAAAACACCTGTGTGTGTATGTGTGTCCATATATATATATATATATATATATATATAAACATATAATATATATATATATATATATAGGATGGTTCATATAAACCGTTAGAAACTATATTCGCTCGATATTTCAGTTTTATTATACATTAAGAATCGATTTTCTTTGTTTCTTTTTTGAGGTTTAAAGGCTTGTTCAAATAATGACAATTTCATTTTTTTTTTTTTAATAGAACAAATAAAAAATATTGTCAATATAAGAAGCAAAGAAATTCGTTTTTATTAATATATCCAAAGATTCCGATTAATGAGCATTATTGAAAATTATATTTCTTTCGTTTTCGTATATTAAAAACAGAAAAAAATCGTTAGTCCAATCTATTGTCATTTATCATCATCATCATCATCATTATCATCACTATCATCGTCATTATTAAAAAAAGGAGTAAATAAAAGTTCGATCGAACGATTTAAAAATAAATTGACGTAAATCTTCCCGGAGCAGAAGCCTATCCACTACCACCCTCGGCCACCCCCGATTGCATCGCCCAAGTTTCTTCGAGAGTAGATACGAGCCCTTAGTTTTCGTTTAAGGCACTCCAACGACGAGAAAGAAGATTAGACGCTTTACGTTCTTTACAACCTGTCGGCATTCACGAGACTGTCGAGTGTCGTCGGAGAGGGTGCACGAGAACGAAAAGAGGGTTGGGAGCGGGTTGGAGGGTTAGGAGAAGTGAGGATCTAGTCAAACGAAGACACACACAACGTCTTAGCCGCACATTTTCACACTGCAAAACTACCTTCGGACACGAGCTGCCTTTCCATGCATATCTTAGCAACTCTCTCTCTCTCTCTCTCTCTCTCTCTCTCTCTCTCTCTCTCTCTCTCATACACACATACACACATACACACATACACACATACACACAAACATACACAGATATATTTTCACCCTTATTCATTCCACCCAACTAAATGAGATAGACGGAGAAGGACTGAGTTGTTTTGTCGAGACGTTGGTACTATACATAAGTAATGTTCGTGTAAATCTGACGTGACGTAATCTTAAAGTTAGAGAGAGAGAGAGAGAGAGAGAGAGAGAGAGAGAGAGAGAAAGAGAGAGAGAGAGAGAGAGAGAGTGATAATTCATGAATTGTTAAATTAATAAATTGATACGTATCTTGCAATTCATTTAATTTAATATAATTGGCCATGTTCATATACAATAATTAGATAATGAATATTTAAGTTTTGTAAAATGAAAAAATGTCAAGTATCGTAACGAATCTATTTTAAATAAGATAAATAAATTAAAACAATTATTAACAATGTACGAAGGTTGTCACGATTTAAATATATGTTTATAACACTGAGATAATGTAGAATTAAGTTCTGAAAAATTCCGAAATTTCAAGTACCGTTTGAATAATAAATAATCTAAATGTATATTATATTCAAACGATTATTATCAATATATATAGAATGTTTTGATAAAGTGTTACAAATTAATTTTATTTGAACGTTAATTAAAAAAGTATCGTACGTCATTTCGTCAAAAAAAGAATGTGAAGATGAGGTACTTGCCTACGAATTGTGATATTGTACAAATTTATTTTTTATACTAAATAATGTTCCACAGAGATGAATTGAAATGAAATTTCAATGACTACAAATTGTAAAACTTTATACGAATTATCATGTACTATTATTTCTTTATGTATTGTATATATAAGAATATAAAAATTAATAATAATAATAATTATAATAATTAGATTAGAATTTAAATTTAAATGAAAAACGTCTGATAAATTCATACAATTTACAAACTTATCTTTTATGTTATTATTGTGTGTATGTGTATGTATATATATATATATGTAGGAATTCCTTTAAATTATTTCTCGTAATTGTATCTCATTAAATCCTCATAAAATGAAACTTTTAATCAACTGTACATCATATCATCGATAATATAATTACATTACCATTCAAATCAAACATAATTTAATGAAAATTTCATAATTGTAAAATCCCACATTAATCCGAAAATAATTAGTAATTATGTTTTCTTATTAATCGAATTATTATTTATTAAAGATCACTGTTATATCAATTCGTTTAAATTGTTTTATAATTTTCACTTAACGTTAAAAATCACAGTAAAACTGAAACTTTTAATTGGACCAATCATAGCGTCGCGTTATTTTGACTATACATACATACATACATATATATATATATATATATATATATATATATATATATATATATATATATATATATATATATAAATTACTACGTGCGTATATCATCGGTTCTTTTTGATGAAAAAAGAAAAAAAAATAAATACAATAAAAAAAAAAAAAGAATTATAGACGGTTATCGCAACAGGTAATCTAAGACACGCAACGATGATGGCTTTTCAGATATTGGAACGTCGATTGTCATCCCGTGTTTTAAAGAAAATCCTTACTCCTTCACTTTTCGTGGGATTCTTTTCGAACGTGGTAATTTAGAAACGGTCACCAAGGGGATTGTGTTATCGCAAAGGGAAACTTTTCTCGCCTTCGTAAATCCCCTTTTGCCCTTTACCGTTATCGATACTTTCATAGACCGTATTCGACTTCGGAGAATCTACCGCATTAAAATTTGTTCTTATCCGCGGTGAAACTATCGGGTATTTTTTTTTTTTTTTTTTTATTCCATTCTTCTTTCCGTTTTCTCTTTTTTCTCTTGATTTTCAAACGTTTTGTCCAAACTTTCATTACGATATATCGTAACCGTATTGAAAAATATTCCAATGTGCAAAACTTCATACTACGGTTATACAAATCTGTCGCGAAATATTTATGAGAAGAAATCAATTCGAACTATAATAACATCGTTCCGAACGATTTTCATAGTTTGACTTAGATATTAAATCATCTAACGTATCGTTTAAACATTACTTCATTTAGCTTTCTTCGTATCGATTAATGTCCGAACAAATAAATCATTCTTAATTTGTAGACCGCGCGTAACGATTAATAAATAAATTAATAAATACGTCTCATTAATAAAATCTAATAGTAAAAATGATAAAGTAAAAAATTTCATTTAATACATGTAACTATGATCGATCCTGTCACTTCGATCTATTCAAGTAACATTTATTCGTTTCCTTTCTTTTCTTTATATTTTTATCCTTTCAACGCTTTGAACGTAATAATACGATAGTAAAAAAAGGAGAAAGAAAAAAGAAAAGAGAGAGAGAGAGAGAGAGAGAGAAGCCAAGTATCACAAAGCTTCTAATTCGGTGATCAGCCGACATTAGAGACGAAGAATGAACTAATCGATTACAGAAATAATGTGGTAGAAAGGTTTAACAAGCGTCTTCAAATTCTAACAAAAGGGAAGAGAAAGGAGTATGTTAGGAAGACCATTCTCGAATCGTTAGGAAGCCGTTAGATACGATTAAAGTTGGAAAAGGTGAGACAGAGACAGGGACAGACAGAAAGACAGAGAGAGAGAGAGAGAGAGAGAGAAAGATAGACTCTATCACGAAAACGTATCTTGATCCTGATCATTTCAAGACAGAAAGAGAAAGAGAAAGAGAATGAAGATTCTTTCTAAAGGTGTCACCACCCCCCATAGAGTTTAATCGTTTTCACCCCAGCACTTGCAGTCAATCGTTCGACCTTGTCTCCGGTGGTCATGTAAAGTCTGTAATTTCGTTCCTATCCGCCCCCCACTCTTCCCCCACCCCAACACATCCCTTTTATTCACTCATTTACTCACATTCTCACATCCTCTCTTTTCTTCATCTTTCCTCCAATCATCTACTCGCTCACATTTCTCTTTCCTTCTCCTTCATTCATTTACTCCCTCTCCATCTTTCCCTCTTCCTCAGTCTCTTTCACCGATCATCTACTTGCTCAAATTCTCTCTCTCTCTCTCTCTCTCTCTCTCTCTCTCTTTCATTCGTTTACTCAATTACATTCTCTTTCTCTCTTTCATTCCTTTACTCATTTACTCACTCTCTCTCTCTCTCTCTCTCTCTCTCTCTCTCTCTCTCTCTTTCTGTCTCTTACTCTCTTTCTGTTTCCTCCAATCATTTACTCGCTCAAATTCTCTTTGTCTCACCTTCATTCATTTATACTTCACCCCACCCCCCTATTTCTTTCTTTCTTCCTTCCTTTCACTCATTTACTTATTTACATTCGCCCTTCTCTCTCTCTCTCTCTCTCTCTCTCTCTCTCTCTCCCACCCTCTCTCTCTTTCTCCTTCTATGATTTCTTAGCTCAATATACATTCTATCTCTCTTTTTTCATTCATTAATTTACTTAAATTCTTCCTTTTCCTTTTTCCCGTTTCCTACTCCTTCATTCATTTACTCACATTCTCTTTCTCTTCTTAACCCATTTATTGATTTAGATTATTTCCTTTTCTCTTTTTCGATGATATATATGTCCACTTTATTTATTCATTTTCACGGTTTCGATCATTCTTTTTTTCGTTCATTCATTCATTTATTTACTCTCATTTTTTTACTCTCTCTCTCTCTCTCTCTCTCTCTCTCTCTCTATTTATTTCTTGTTTACGCACAAAGTAATGCATGTTCTCTCTTTCTCGTTCCAACACATACACATTAACACACATTAACTTATCTCTTATCTTACCAATTTATATACTATCTATAGTTAAACATATATAATCCTTCTTATATCCTCTTATTTATTTATAAATATACACAATTTATCATCTTCATTCATTTAAATACTTTTATACGTATATCATCTCCCTCTCTCTCTCTCTCTCTCTATCAGTACATCATTCCCCCACCTCTCACTCTTTCTTTCTCTCCCTCATTCGTTCACTACATACATCTTCCCTTTATTTCTCTTTAACTAATCTGCACACATATTCTCTTATTTTCTATCCTTTTCTCTAATTCACTGATATACCTATTCATTCTTCACATATATCCCCTTCCCCTCCTCTCACTCACTCTCTCTCTCTCTCTTTCCTGTACACTCATTAACTTATACAAAAATTCTCTCTCTCTCTCTCTTTCTTTCTCCATCTCTCTCTTCCCCTTCCGTTCATTCATTTACTTACTCACACATATTCTCCCGCGAGCTTTTCTCTTGACCAAAACTCGCCTCTGTAACACGTTCTAATTTAAAGCGCTTGCATTGTCGCTAACCCTTTTCCCTTTCCCCCTAGTTATGCCCTTGCTCGTTGTGCCAATAGAATAGAGAAAGAGGAAATGGCGAGGTCGGCTTTTCAAGCAACTTGCTCTCGCTTGGAAAGTTTTTAAAGACTGTCACCCTGGGACTACACTTACCGACCTTTCTTCTCTTTATTTCTCCTCTTTTTTTTTTTTTATTCTCTCCCTCTTTCATACCACCCTTGTCCCCCTCATCCTCTCTCTCTCTCTCTCTCTCTCTCTTTCTCTTCTAACCCCTGCCACACTGTTCTTGAAAGTAGAATCCCGTACGTACAACTATTTTGCGGATCGATAACTTTCGACAAAAGTATCCTACCTTTGGTACGCACCTGGTACGCGCACGTTTCTATTCGATCGATCAAAAGTTATTTTTACTTTCCAAGACGAAATTTTGTTATTTTCCTTTTTCCTTCCTTTCAACCCCCTGACAACACACTTCTTATTTCCTTCCTTTAAATATATATATATATTTATTTTATTATATTATTTTATTATATTTATTTATTTATATTATATTATATTTATTTTATTATTATTATTATATATATATATATATATAATTCCAAATTTCATCTATGAGTAAATCTTTTGCAATACTCTTGTCAAGGATGTATTAATTATGACTATTATTGTTGTTATTACAATTACCATTATTATGAGAGTGTATGTAACAAATAAACATGAGTAGGCGTATATTAGTTGTATAGTTAATGTAAAAATCAAATTTTTGTTAAATTAAAACTATTATTATTTTTCTTCTTCTTCTTTTTATTATTATTATTACAATAATAATTATTATTGTTACTAAAGATTTATATTATTGACGATAAGAAGAATATGATTCCACAGTTATACGTTTGTTGTCTGAGAGCACATTATTTTGAATTGAATTTCATTTTATTCGGTCATAAACGTATACACGTATATTAGTTGTGTTACTATCCATGCGCTCGTGCGCGCGCGCACACACACACACATATATTACTGCATGCATATATGTGTATACTGATATTTATATACTTATCGAACAGGAGTGAAAATAGAGAGAATAAAAATGAGATGGAAAGGTGCACACGGCGGTGTAGGTACGATTAAAACGATTTCGAGACGTCTGTTTACAATCGCCCGGGCTTTGACATCACAGGGATACCGAATGATGAAACGTAGTGCAATTAAGTGCAGTAAATATGTATGTTATTTGTTTTCGAACGTTCAAACGTTCAACTCGTTGTTTTGTTCCTACTTTGAGGAGAAAAAGGAGGAAAGAAACAAAAAAAAAGGAGCAAAAGGAAATAAAAGGAAAACTACAAATAAATAAGTATCACGACGACACAGTTCGTATTTATTTATTTGTTTGTTTGTTTGTTTGTTTGTATGTTTGTTTGTTTGTTCGTACTTGGTTTTTTCTCTAAGAGATAACGGATATATTATCGTTCACGTTCTCGATTCTTTCGTTATTTTCTCTTCCCCTTCTGCGCTCCACGATAAGAAA
>OU426857.1:4278953-4341453 GCA_911387685.1 Dolichovespula media | reverse complement strand
ACACAGGTTATATACATACATACATACAACATATATATACATATATATTAGCAAATAATCGCATACAATACCAATGATATCGATCGTTTTGTCGTGCACGTGTATTAATTAGTTAATAAAAAATATTGTTAAAAAATAAAAATAGATAAATGTAGGTGTGAACGTATTGATAATTGTAAAAATTCAAGGACAAGTTTTCACCTTCTAAAATCTTCAGTTTGTTGAAGAAACATTCTCTCTCTGTCTCTCTCTCTCTCTCTCTCTCTCTCTTATTTTCAAGGACGGTTGCATTTTAAGATAAAAGACGTTAATAAGCGTAAAAGGATTAAACTAGACGTTAATGGATCGTATGGATGACTCATTCCACGAATCACAAACGTAAATGTTACGCTTGGTTGATGGAGCGTGAAACGACGTGATCCCACTTCATTTTTTATTTATTCCTCTACTTGACGATAAGAAAACATAACGTCATAGAGTATATGAACTTGAACATAATTATGTTTTACATATCTTTTATTATTTCAATTTGGAATTTTCTCCATTTTTATCTTTATTTCATTTGATCAATATTCGACTCGGTCAATCACTTTTTTATCATCGAACTATCGTTTATATTTATTAAATAAATTTTTCAATTTTCAACTACACACACACACACACACACACACACTTATTATAAATGTTATACATATATTTTTATATACGCTTAATAAATGTGAAATATTTTGTAGACAACAATAATATTCATGAAGAAACGAATAAGTTTATTTTGTTTATTTTTTACGATATTACGTTTGAAAAAAATTATTCGAAATTTTGTCTAGGTCTCGTGCGATTACAAAAATAAATAGTAAATGATAAAAATCATTAAAATGGTGATAAGTAAGAATTTTGCTTTGTTTAAAAAGCAAATCTATATTACAATAAATCCGATTATGATCGATGACAACGAAAGAAATCGAAGGAAAAAAATGTAAAAGTAAATAGACACTAATATTAAATTGGGCAAAATTCTTATTAAATTTTTAATAACTAAAATATTTCAAATATCCATACAATAATACGAATCATTTAATAGGGAAATCCTTTATAGGGAAAAAGAAAAGAATCAATACACAATTTTTCTAACTTCGTTTTAAAATTATTACATATACCTACAATACACCTAATGAATTTCAGAAATATTTTCCTTGAAGAAAAGCGCAAAAAAAAAAAAAACAAAATAAATAAATAGAAAATAAGAAGGAATAGTCATCGTTCCTTTTATTTTACTTAATAGCCATTTCGAGTGTGTCTTACTTAGATACATAACATTCTACAATACTTACACGTTAGACAATTGTGTTATCGTAGAACGAATTTAACGATTACGGATCATAAAAAGGTGGCCAAAGAGAGAAAAGTGAATGTTCTCGATCGACAATGCACGCCAATGACGTAGGAGAGTCACGAACTTGAAACTTTTGCGAACGTAAGGACTTAAGAACGACTTTGGTCTATCCCTATCTCTATCTTTCTTCTACCCTCCTTTCACCCTATCTCTCTCTTTCTCTTTATCTGTTTATCTATCTATCTATCTATCTATCTATCTTTCTACGTGAAAATTGGTCGATTCGAATTTCATACTTTTCGAAAGTTTGCCCGTTTATTTTTAGAAAACATACACACATATTACTCTCACTACAACTACTATTATTATTACTACTACTACGACTACTATTACAAAACACATGGATAGACACGCAAAGGCGCCATTTCCTTCTTGTTAGTTTAGTAAGAATATTCCATTCGCACATCTCTCTCTCTCTCTTTCTCTCTCTCTCTCTCTCTCTCTCTCTCTCTCTCTCTCTCTCTCTCGATAGTATTTGGTTAAGCCTTGAGCTTTTAACACCCGACGATGGCGATTACCATTTACGAGAACGATTAGCGTTATTGTCCTTATTAATACAGCTTATTCTCCACGACGGTATGCTTTTCTCGAGTAGAAAGAGAAAGAGAAAGAGAGAGAGAGAGAGAGAGAGAGAGAGAGAGAGAGAGAGAGGGAGAGGGAGAGAGAATGAGGGAGAATGAGAAAAAGAAGAGAGAGAGAGAGAGAGAGAGAGAGAAAGAGGAGTTGGTAGAAGGGGTGGTAAAAGTGAGAGGGAAGGAATTAGGAAGCACCCTTCGAAAGTTTTCACGAGGACTCCGAGACTCCCCACTACACCCTTCTAATCTGTTCGTACGTTGAAACTCGCAACGAGCTTGTAACGCGGCTTTACTCGTCGTGTTTTCCCACCCTAATTTCAGAGTTTCCTTTTCTTTTATCTTCTTTTTCCCTGTTTTTGTCCTTTCTCCTTTTCTGTTTCGTCTCTTTTCTTTTATCCATCTTTACGTCGGCGTAATTTCCGATCGGCGGTTATATAATTATGATGACCGGATAAAGTATTATTATAGTCGTTTAGATTTCTTTAGTAAGAACTATCACGATAGATATTAGAAATCCGTGGACACGTTCGCATACGTGTATTGATTTAGATAAGTAACATAGTTGGATTAAATATTTATTTACGATAATGGTGAAACGAAAAAACTTACGTCAGTACGTTTAGTTTCTTTCGTCGGAAAAAGAATGTTGCATTATAGTATTAGAAATGTTTAATTTTGTAATTTGTCGATGATTCGATATACGAATATTTATTAGATTAGAATGATATTATCGTATTCAATATTTTTTTATGATAACGATAAAACGATGTATCAGTTCAATTGTTTAGAATCTCTTATAGAAAGAATATCGCAGCATTAGGAATGTTTTATTGTTGAAATTTTTTGGATGATTAAAGTACAGACATTTATTAGATAAATAATATCACATCGTATTCAATGTTTGGCTCTGACAATGATCGAGCAGAGTGTACGTTGGAACGTTTAGATTCGTTTAGAAACAATAATTAATGTTTTCAGAAAAATTAATGACCCTTGAAAATCATTTCACTCCCTTTCTAACGTAATCGTTAGATTGTACACTTTTCGAGACATTATTTTTTACAAAAATGACAAAAAAAAAAAAAACAAAAAAAAAACAAAGAACGAAAAACAAGAAGCTAAAAGGAAAAGAAACACTTATTACGATAAAATTTTTGAAAAGACGGAGAAAACCGATCGCACATTACAAATAATTCGCTCTGTAATATCTCTGATGAAATAACTATGCGGAAAGGAAGAAAATGAAAAAGGACAAAAAATAAAAGAAAAACAGATTTTAAAGAAGACAAGTATAATGGTTACATATATTTCATTGTCCCTTATCGTCATTCATCGTAAACAACAAAATGTGTATATGTGTAAATGTGTAATATTTGTGAATGTATGTGTGTGTGTGTGTGTGTGTGTGTATGTGTGAAGAATACTTATACGTAGGAGAGAAAAATAAAGACAGAGAGAGAGAGAGAGAGAGAGAGAGAGAGAGAGAGGAATAACAGAAAAATACGAGGTCTCTCACTCGCAACTATAGCTTTTCTACGACAAAAGAATCAAGAGACGTAAGAGAAGAACGGTGCAGGCTGTTCATCATTCCGCTAAGCCACCACCACCAACACCACTACTAACAGTACTACAACCACCGATGCTACCACTACCACAATCATCCCCTTCACCCTCCATCGTATTCCAGTCCGCAAATCGCGGTCACTCGTTGTGCTTAAAAACAGCTTTCTCTCTTTCCTTTCTTTCTTTATTTATGTATGTCTTTCTCTCTTTATTTATGTCTCTCTCTTTCTCTCAACCCCCCCCCCCCCCCTCCGCCCTCTCCCTTCTTTCTTTACGTATGTCTTTCTCTTTCTTTCTTTAGTCGTATATGTTTCTCTCTCTCTCTCTCTATTTTTCTCTTCTTTTCTCTCTTTGTTTATATATATATATTTTTTTTTCTTTCACTTCTTAGTTGTCTCTCTCTCTCTCTCTCTCTCTCTATCGCCCTTCCTACTTTTTCTTTCTATTTATTTTAAGAGAGTCAGAGAGAGAGAGAGAGAGAGAGAGAGAGAGAGATGTTGTTCACTTCGTCGCTTCTTTCGAGCCAAGTTCCTTCCATTTCTTTTTATTTTTTCTTTCTTATTTTATTTGTCTTCCTTCCTTTTTACTTTTCTTTTCGCATTGATTTTTATTTGTAAATCGTTTAGGGATTATAATCGTCACTATTATCGAACACATTTTCATCTTTCATTTCGATCGACATGAACGCACGAGAATGAACGTACATATATCAATGTCGACATATTTTCTCTGTTATAATGCAGCTTTTACGTCTACGTTCGCAAATAAATTAGAATGTTTTTGATAAACGATCTTTCTCGTTCTAATTATTGTAGTGATCGAAGATTCATCGATTGCTTCTTTTTTAATTTTGTTTTATTTATTTATTTATTTTTATCGTTCCGACTATATTATTTCTTGTACTCTTTTTTAACGACTACAAATCGACTGATATTTCCTTTCCCAATTTGTTTCAACTTTTTGTAAAAAATTTCTATTCTATTCTAATCGTTAAAAGTATGTGAATGCATATGTATAACAATTCAATCATTATTTATGGTACAATGAGGATTAATTAACGAACGTTCTTTGTTCCCCGTAAATACGGATATGTAGATACGTTATACGTGTACACGTATAAGTATTAGAAAATATTAGAGCATACAACGATAACTCCGTTATTTCGTACTAACAATGAGTGATAATATTATAATAATAGTACTGATGTGATTTTATCTCTGTGATTATAAAAGGATCTTGACCAACGATCTTATATCATTTTTAATTATCAATTATATAATTCGATAATATTGATTTATTATTTAAATTTTAATCTAATTTCAATTATTATACATACTTGTCATATATTAATTGAAAAAATTTTACATTAAAAAGATATAACCAATTATTTGTTAATCATAAAAATCTATTACGCGTAACACGAATGAATATTAATTGGTCATTAATATTTTAATCACATATATAATAAACCGTATTAATCGTTCAGATTTAAAATGAAATAGTGATCTAAAAAGAGCAAAAGGACAAATTTTTTCTCGTCGTAGCTATCGTACAATTGATAATTCGATTTATTATCATAATTGATAACAATCATTAAAAAAAAAAATTAAGTACAATTCACGTAAACTTACTCGGGGATCTCTGTAAAGAAGAAAAAATTTTTTACGCCGAAGGAGATAATATCCAGTGAAATCCGTTTTTCGATTTTAAAGCAACGCTTTTCGTTTTACCGGGAAGAGCCAGTAGAATATTAAATATTCATGTAATCGGATTCGGTAAATCTGATCAAACTGGATTGTAAAAGGAAAAAGGGGAAGGGGAGAAAATATAAAAAAAAAAAAAGAAAAAATAGAAAAATAAAGTACGCATATAAAAAACGACTTTTCCTTTTCGGATTTTCGCAAGCATTCCTGGATTTCCGAAGTTATTTTCTGCGCGAATGGAAAAAAAGTAACAAAGACAGACGTATATTAAGTGAGTATATATATATATATATATATATATATATATATATATATATATATATATATATATATATATAGAGAGAGAGAGAGAGAGAGAGAGAGAATTATAAAAGCGAGGAAGAGTAAACGTGTTACAATTTTCCAACTAAATTATTTCTAAACTCAATCGTGCTCAATTCGCTGGATCGTTAAGTTTATTGGGCTTACCACAAATAATTTACCAATATGGACGTTTCAGTCGACATAGCCAATTTATTCCTACGCTCGACTAATTTATTATGCCAGATTGCGATTTCAGTTTTATCGAAAATAGTATATATATACATATATATATATATATATATATATATATATATATATAGACGTTTTTACGTGTTAAATTGTAATTATACGCGAGCACGTCGAGAGATAGATAGATAGAGAGAGAGAGAGAGAGAGAGAGAGAGAGAGAATAAAAGGTGTACAAAATTTTATTATTGTTGTTTAAAAATAAATTAACTTATCCGGGGATTAAGCGATTTTAACGAAGAGTTTGTTGTTAAATATTTTAAGTATATTGAAATATATCAGTTATTCAAGGCGTCCTTTTCTGGATAAAATATGGAGAATAAAAATTTGTTAAAAACAATTTCGGACCAATTTATTAAAAGATATATTGAGTTTTGCATTTTAATAAATTGTGATTTAAATTAGCAAGGAAACAATACGTAAATATAAGTACATAGATAAACTTGTTATGATCTATATTACGATCCTATATAATAAAAATTATAATCTAAATTATAAGATAGGATATAGTAAACTTCGTCATTTAATTTACATAACCATCTAATCGTTACATATAACGTATACATAAAGAGAATTGTCGAAGTACAAGAAATTTGTAAATAATTCCTGAATTCGTTATTTGGAAATTGAAATGAAAAAAATTTCACTTGTATCTTTTTCTAAACTAAAGGAAATTAAACGAACAAAGGAAAAAAATAGGATAAAAAGAAGACAACAAAAAAAGAAAATAATTATACTTCCATCATTCTAATCTTTATTAGAAATAAAAAATCAAAAACCCTTTCTGTTCTCTCTCTCTCTCTCTCTCTCTCTCTCTCTCTCTTTCTATTTCTCTTGAAAAACATCACCAATAACACCCTCGAACACCAAGTCAAACAGAGAGGGTTAAAATAACAGGAAAGCAACGGATGAACCCTTGTCTTATCGTTCAAACCGCTCGTATCCTTTATACATGCTCGCTCATTGCTATAACGGGTGTACGATAAAAGCGTACACCTCGAAAGACCCTCTCAGAATTTCTCTCGACTATATTTATGCGATAACGTTACGAAATACGTACACACTTACAAATACACAAACACACTCTCGTAGTGACTATTCTTCAACCCTCTCTCGTTTATCACAATCCCTTTTTTTCTTTCCTTTTTTTTTTACTTCGTTTCTCTCTCCTCTCTCTCTCTCTCTCTCTCTCTCTCTCTCTCTCTCTCTCTCTCGTCGATATACAGTTATCTAAAGTTCACGAACGCGCAGAGGAGACCAAAATTATCCGTCGAAGCTTCATCGTTACCGACGAGAATAATTAGTATACTACAGGTGGACGCTATTCGACAAAGTTAATCCGTTTTAATGAGAGCTCCCAAAGCGACTTCGGACGATTTTGAATTGAGCAAGAAATGATTTCACTGTGTGTGTGTGTGTGTGTGCGCGCGCGCGCGCGCGCAACGTGTACGTTTGTTCTAATTAATAACGGTTATAAATATTATACACGTAGAATATTAGACACATAAACGTATAATCTTTGCTATAAATAAATCAAGGTACATGGATGGACATGAGTTATTAAAGTAATACGCATATACGTACGTTTCATTAATCAAACTTTTATTTAAATAACTTTTGATACACGGAAAGAAAAGAAGATATTAATAAAGTGATAAAATGTGATAAAATGATACCTTATGATACTTAATATATTTTATTGATATTAGTGAAGTCATTGAGTCCTTATTAAAATATAATAACATTAGAATTAACATATTGTTGGTATTTATTAGTTTATAAATTTTTTGTTTTATTTATAATGTTACTAAAATATCAGTATTGGTATGAATGAATATTTTATTGGTATGTATGTATGTACATGTATGTACGTATATTGGATCTATTGAAAAGTTTTGTCTGTTTAGCATACAATTAACTTTTATATTTAAATAAAGCTTTAATTTTTTTTTCATCTTTCTTCTTCTTCTTTAATAAATTCCGTTTAAACAAAATCTCATATTTCTCTAATTATTTTCATATAAAAAGTTTATTTTTATAAGTGAACATTTCGATAAACCTATAATATTCATTTACTTAACGCACATACGTACATACATACATACATACATACATACATACTTACACACAAAGAAACGTCATAATTAAAATTAATTTTCATACTTTTCTATACACGTATACAGGTACTTAGAATAGCCGTGCCATATGTTGGCCAATTAAATTTAAAAAATTAAATTTAAAAAATTTAAAATTAAAAAATTAAGAAGAAAACAAAAAAAATTAAATATGCACGTACGAACACACGCGTGCGCGTGTCAAAAGAAATAGAAAAAGTATAACAAACAAAGTAGAAACATAACTTTTGTCTTACGATCTAAAAGATGAAACGGAATCGATTTGAAATCGGGTCGGAGGATAGTGAAAGAGGGAAAAGGGGGAAGTGTTTAATGGTGGTGGGTAGATGAGTAGATGGGTGAGGTGGGTGGTGGCGGAGGCGAGAGGCGATGGGGGATGAGGGGGAGGAGGTGGCACTGCTGAGCGAACCGCAGCTTCCGTCGCATCGTTCCGTCGCGCCGTTGCGGGAAATCCGGATAAACCCGATTTCCTACAAACGTTCCACCCTCGGCCACTTCGACACTCCCCTTAGCACCCCCTTCGAAGGAGTCAGGAGAGCACCGACGAGGACGACTAATATGTAATCCGGTTCCAATATCCTTCTAGATCCCTGCAAACGTCGCCTTATAACGTTCGCCTTCGAAATCCATCTGCTGACTTTCCTTGCGTAAGGAGAGAAAGAGATAGATGGACACTAAACAAGTTCACTGTTACGCGAAACAGAAAGAGAGAGAGAGAGAGAGAGAGAGACAGATAAAGATTTCATAACGAATAATAAAAATATCTAAGAACATTTTTAGATGGATCATTTTTTTTATTTTGACTTTTTTTCTTCTATTTCCTTTTTAATCATTCTCTCCCTCTCTCTCTCTCTTCCTCGCTTTCTCTCTCTCTCTCTCTCTCTCTCTCTTTCTCTTTCTCCAAGTATTAGAATTAATCTTATTTATTTCGTATCTGATACAATTTGATATATTTCTTATATTACCACTTCGTTTCTATACTTCATTTAATATTACATTTTCTTGAAATTTCTTATAATTCATATTTTGAAAATTTCTTTCTGTCGTTTAATAAAATTCATACTTATTACATTACATTAATCGATAAATTACGGATAAATGAACGTGATAAAATGATGTATAATCTTGAGCGTCTAATTTTATTCTGGTATTTTTAATTCATTAATTTAATTCACCAGAACGATTTTATAAATATTTTTAACGCGATCGTATTTAAAATCGTTCATAACCCATCGTAAATATAATTAATGTTTACTACGTATTATTTGATCCTTTATTATTCCGTCTCTTCTTTTTTTCCTACGATCGGTATTAGGATTATCCTATTCATTCTTCTTTTTATATATATATATATATATATATATATATATATATATATATATATATATATATATATATGTTTTATCTCGATAAAATTAGTAATATTGACTATTATTGAATATAAATGCGACTATTACTTTTTTTTTTATGTCTTTCTTCTTTCACATTTTTTTCTTTTCTCTTTTTTTAATTTTTTGTTGATATTTGCAGTCTTATCACCTCGATGCAAAAACGATATGATAGTGATCTATAAAAAGTAGAAAAATAAAAAAAAGTAAAGATAAAAATCAGATCGGTCGAACGTCAGCCGTGAAAATTGCTTTTACCGGGCTCGCATTTAAGTGGCAGAACGTACGAATCGAAATTGAATTCTGCCAACATACGCCAATGGAAACTTTTCCGATCCTTTGGACGAACCGTTAACTATTTTTCTACACATATGTACGTTTCTAATCGTTAGATGTCCCCTCCAATCGAAAACGTTCATTCTAGCTTGGCGCCACCTAGACCGATGCAAGAATATTATCGGTTGGGTTGTTTGATTTTTCGACATTAATTATATATATTACTTCGATTTATTTCACGCGTCATTCTTAAACAATTACTTCAAAAGATTTTTTACGAATGTTAGTTAATTATTATTATTATTATTATTATTATTATTATTATTATTATTATTATTATTATTATTAATATTATTATTACATTGCATAGTAAAATTCCTTTTTTTTATTAAATTTCAATTTATATGTATGTTCAATATTCAAAATTTATATTCCTATAGCAACAATACTAAATTGTTTAATTTTTAGATATTAATTCTATTTAATAATTTAAAAATTACTTGAAAGCGATATTTAAAAATAGTTTCAAAAATTGTTTACGATAGTCACTTGATGATTAATATTATTATAATAAATAATTCATCGTATAACTTTGTTGTGTTCTTATTTATTAAATTTCTATGTACATATTCGTTCAAACTATATTATTTACACAAAAATTTGTAATAACGATCAACGAAGGTTCATTAATAATTTCAGTTCTATCTGATTTCAAATTTATAACTGGCGGGAATATTAAATATTAATAACATTGATATATTTATATTTGTTATCATATATTATTATTATTACTATTATTATTATTATTATTATTATTATTATTATTATTATTATACATACATATATATACCAATTTTCATTATATATATTGTTGCATACATTATCTCAGAATTTCTGCAAGTAAATTCTTTCGATTGAATTATAATAATTTTAAGAAAATGTTACGCTCTATTTTTTTTTTTTTTTTTTAAATGACGGACAGAATTATAATATCTAAAGTAATATTATTTTAAAATATTCTTAATACGATTGTATTTAATAACAATGAATAGGACGTTGCGATAACATTAATTGTTCAAATGCTTCTCATCGTTTAGAGAACGTGTTTCAATGATTGACAACGTTGTCTTATTAATCTACGAGTTAAAGACGAGGAGAAAATAAAATAAAAAGTAAAAAAAAAAAAAAAAAAATAGAAGGAGAAGAAAAGAAGTAAAAAAAAAAGGAAGACGGAGAAGTGCGAAAATGATGGTCAAGTTATAAAAGTTACATTTCGTGGGGAGTTGTAAAAAAGTTGGAAGGGTTCGTGCCGCCCTGTCACGTTTAAGTAAGGATAACCTTAGTTACCTGCGTTCTGGTTGCACGAGAACTTTACCTGAGAATTCGAGGAGAAAACTGGAAAAAGAAAGTACTAATAAAAAAATATGTTGCTTATATACGATTAAACTTGACGCGAGCGAAGTTACAAATTACGAGCATATGTATGTACATACGTACGGTAAGATCACTTCCGATTTTTTTTTTTTTTTTTTATTATTTCTTTCATTTCATTTTTCTTTCTTTATCTATTTGCTTCATTTGTCTTTATAAACATCTCATCGTTTCTTCATTGGACGTTATTCTTAGCTAATTCTTTAACGGCTAATTCTAATATTCAATTGTTACGTTCGATCATAAAACAAAAGGAAAGAAAAATAGAAAAAATAAAAAAAGAACTTAACAAAAAAAGAAATAAACAAATTAGACGATGAAAAGGGATAGAAAGCATAACTTTGGATCTTGTAAAACTAATTGTACAATATATAGAATAAAAGCTATCGGTCGGTAAGGTCAATTTCTTCACTCTCGTTTGTCCCCTACGATTTCGTGCGATAAATAGAAAGGAGAGAGAGAGAGCGAGATAAAGATAGAGATAGATAAATAAATAGAGAGAGAGAGAGAGAGAGAGAGACGACACTCGATCCCAAATGATCTGATATAATTATTCGGTATCACGCGATTCCATTCGCACACTATTCTCTCTTTTCCTACCCCAGTCCCACTCCTTACCCCCTCCCCCCACTCTTTTCACAGTCACTCTTCGTCTCATTTGTAAAACGTACCGTCGCTGATACGAAAGGATTGATTCTTCAAAATTATACCCTTAGAATACCTAACCCCAACCTAAACCTCTCCCCATCTTCACCCTTCCATCCACCGCCGCCCTTCCCCCGTTCATTCACGCGTTCATATATTATCCCTTTAGAGATATACATTTTCAGGAATACGTACCTTTCACCCTTCAGAGACACAAGAATTATTTCGCCCGGTTTTATTTATTTCTCATAGTCATGAAGAGAGCACAACTACTATGCATGTCCTATCCCCATAAAAAATACAAGAGCACATCCTTTTCTATATCCGTTGTAATATTATTACCTTTTTTATCTTTTATTTATTTCTTTGTGTTTTTTTTTTTTTTTTTTTTTTTGAGTAAATTAATTTTTTTTCTTCTTCTCTCATTTTTTTTTTCTATATTTTTTTGTTTTTTTTTGTTTTTTTGTTTTTTCTAAATAACGTTCTGAACCTTTCTACATTTGCTGGACACGTTTCGCAAGACCGTTATCAAGAATAAGGAACAAAGAGAGAGAGAACGAAAGAAATAGGAAGAAAAAGAAGAAGCTAAACGTAGAGACGAAACGACGAAGAAAAAGGGAAGAGAGAAGAAAAGAAGAAATATTCGTTCTTACGTTTATTGAAAAAAAAAAAAAAAAAAGAAAAAAGAAAAAAAAGAAAAAAAAGAATTACAAAAAATTACATCGTCTATCCCCGTAGACTACACGTACGTTATTCCCAGCAACTATATCATTATAATTCCATCTCTTAAATTCTTATTTGCTTCTATTTCTAGAATAGAGTTACTGCATTTCCATGCTTCTTTCGTCATCTTCTTACTTTCTTCCTTTTTTCATCCCCTTTTATATATTCAAAAGAGTATCCGTTACATTTCTACAGTTTTAAAAGAAAATATCAAATGATCTTATCCTCCTCGCTCTCTACCTCCCTTCCCTCCCTCACCCCTCCACCCACCCACCCATAAGACACATATATCTTCGTCAATCCCATTTATATTTGCATAAAAAGAAAAAGAAAAAGAAAAAGAAAAAGAAAAAGAAAAAGAAAAAGCAAAAGATAAAAGAGAAAATCTTGTTTCATTCTTTATCTTTCTCCCTCCCTCTCCTCCCGAGCGCTCTCTCTCTCTCTCTCTCTCTCTCACTCTCTCTCTCTCTCTCCCTCCCTTGTCTAATGAGCTGCACCTACTGTCCCACTTTTTTCAATCCTTTATTATTTAAGCAATCTTTTTTTTTTTTTTAATTCTCTCTTTGATGAACCGTACAAACTCTGTCCCACTTTTCCACTTGGGCGTTCTTTTTTTTTTTCTTTCCCTTTCTCTCTCTCTCTCTCTTTATTTTAATATTTTTCTTTTCTTCTATTATTATTTTCTTTTATTCTTTTTTCTTTTTTACTAAATCTTTTTCTCCTCACTTTCTATAGAGAACTGCACATGTCCTACCCCCTCCAGCTACTATGCGTCCCTCACCGTCCGTTGTGCTTTCCCTTTTTCTATTTCTTCCTTTTTTAATCTCCTTTTTTCTGCTTCCTTTTTTTTTTCCTTTTCCCCTTCCTTCTTCGAATGGGAGAAAGAAAAAATGTTTCCCCCGTCTCTCGTGCACCCTTTCACCGTCGCTTTTGTAGTTCCCCTGCTTTGTACTCTCTTCTCCCTTGTACAGGATCGGTGAGATTATAAAAATGTCTCCCTGGTTGCATTTTCGTTTCATGTGATTCTCTCTCTCTCTCTCTCTCTCTCTCTCTCTCTCTCGCTTTCTGTTTTTTTCCCTTTCACTCCCACTCTTTTATTCTTTTTCCACTGGGTCTGGAATCTTTACGAAATTTCGTGAAATCAGATTGTCTCGTTGCGAATAGCCAAGTGGCCAAAAGCTCGTATGATTCTCTCTCTCTCTCTCTCTCTCTCTCTCTCTCTCTCTCTCTCTCTCTCTCTCTCTCTCTCTCTCTCTCTCTCCCCCTGTGTGTGTCTGCCTGTCTGTCTGTCTCTCTCTCTCTTTCTTCCCTTGAAAGCTCTCGTTGGATACTCTCCATGCCTTTCTTTCGAGTATACTAGAAAAGTTCGAGTTCATAGCTTAGTCTCTTCTAGTGGGAGGAGAAAAAAAAAAAAGAAAAGAAAAAAAAAAAGAAAAGAAAAGAAAAAAAAGAAATAGATAAGAAATCTTGGCCGTATCTCGAAGAAAGAAAGAAAATAAGGAAAAAAAGAAAGAAAGAAAGAAAGAAAGAAGGAATAAAAGAAAAACAGGCGATAATGCACAGTTTGGTATTTTAATTTTTTCCGCCAAATTATTATTGTAGGGGGGATAGGGAGGGGAGTGGGTGGGGGTGGGGAGAGAGAGAGAGAGAGAGGGTGAGGGGTAAAGGATGAAGACGGATTTCATTTTTAATAAAGCGTTTTAATAATTCGTTCCTCATAATCGAGTTCACGACCCCATTTTCACTTCCAACGGGTAAGTCAAGACTGCAGCCATTTTATGCTTCATTTATTAAAGCTTTGCTTTTTGCTTTAATACACCCTTACCCGGTAAAGTAATTACGTTAAGAGACGTTCCCTTCGATCCTGTATACTCGATTTTATTTTTTCACCTTTCAATCAGGTATTTCATCTATTTCTTTGTTTCTTTTTTCTATGCGCTTTTCTCTTTCCTGTACATTTATTTATTCTTATTATTTTATATATATATATATATATATATATATATATATATATATACTTTTACACTTTTTATGAATGTCTTAAATATCTTCAATATTCTTTTTTCTCCATATTCAACGTTCGAACGCCAACGTTAAAATTCTCGAATAACAAATTAACGCCTTTCGTGTAGGTTAATTTTGCAAATAAACAAAAAATGTTCATAAATAAAAGTGTCATACGTTACGTTCCTATTACGTGTATATTAAAAAAGAAGTATGTATATGACAGTCACGTGTATTCATGTGTTTTATTTTATGGGTTCGTTGCATTATACATGTAACAAATATAACGTCGTCATATATAAAGACACACACACACACACATATATATATATATATGTATGTATATATTTCTGAACAATCTTTTGTCAACAACAAAATAAATAAATTTTCCAACTGACAAAGCACGCATGAGTAATATTAATTAATTGGTTATTTCGTTGAATCCGATCTCTTCGTTGAATTTCTGAAGTATCCTCTCTTGTGCAAACACAAACAAATGCAAACAAACACAAACACAATAACAAATTCAGACATACAAACACGTACATACATTACAAATACACTACACAACACACACACATCTTTAGATAGATATATGATACATGTATATATATATATACACGCATTCATACATACATATACGTATACGTATATTCCATCCTAATACTCTACTCAATTACACTGTAGGGCAATAAAGAAAATAAGCAGTTACAAATGGAATTGCTTCGTTGTTGAGAGACTGAAGGATAAAATGGAGAAAAAGACAAAGAGACAACGAGTGAGACAGACAGACAGAGAGAGAGAGAGAGAGAGAGAGAGAGAGAGAGAGAGAGAGAGAGAGAGGGTGTAAGAGCGAGCTAAGAAGTAGGAAGAGGTAGGAATGGAAGGGAGTGGGGGTTGTTGGAGCTGCGGGATTCGAGGTTGAACTCGGTAGTGTGAGAGGCCAGCAACTTTGTCGACGAGACGAGAGCGTTCCGCTGAAAGGAAAGGAGCTTTTCCTTGAGAGCAAAGTGTAAATGTACTAAATAGATTTAGGTTTGTGAAAAGGAACGAGGGAAGGTTTCTCACGGGGCGTTAGGGGGGGTAAAAAGGGGGGAAGAGGTGGAGGAGGAGGAGGAGGAGGAGGAGGAGGGATCGGGTGGGGTGGTGAAGGAGAACGAGGAAGAAAGCGGATGAGGAAGGAGAGAGAGAGAGAGAGAGAGAGAGAGAGAGAGAGAGAGAGAGAGAGGAGAGAAGAAATCGTTGACGACGAAGTTGAAAAATGTTGGATTAAAATGTTTACTTGAGGAAACTGGTTACGTTGGAAAGATTGAGTAAACTTATTAGGATGGGCCGGTAACGGTAGAAAATGGGATATCGTTTGAAAGAACCAATCGGATTCTTAGTTCATCCTCGTGTACTTCGATTTAAATCTTATTTTTCGCATTGAATTTGCGAAGTCAACGTATGGTAAAAGAAAAAAAGGAAGAAAAGGAAAAAAAAAAAGAAAGGAAAAATAGCGATATACTCATTTAACGAGATATTTTTATTTTTCATTTTCATTCTTTGCTTCGGGTTAGATTTCGGATCGTACGGTTTTTTTTATTTTTCTTATCGTAAATAATATTTTAATATTTCGGATCCCATTCTTTCGTTTGTTTGTTTTTTCCTGTTTTTTTTTTTTTTTTTTTCTTTTTATTTCAATTTTCCTCCCCTTTCAAGCATTCGCGAACAAAATATTATTCCTCGTAAAGCGATTTAATTCTTGCACGATGAAAAACACGTTTTCTTTTTTATTTTTTTTTTGTTTTACTTCGTTTAAAATAAAAGAAAAATATTATTAGATAAATAAAAAAGAGAATGAACTTTTTTAATAGATCTAATAATCCAATCCTTTATATCATATTTTTTAATTACATTATATATATATATATATATATATATATATATATATATATATATATATATATATTATGTTGGTAAGGAAGAAATTTAAAGTTAATAATATTGCCAACTGTAACTTATCCTACAAATTTCATCCTTGACGACCTGATACATTGTCATTATTATATTAATTAAAATGATTAATTTTAATTTACTTAACGAATCGAAAAATTGATTCGTTTTAGAAAGCTAAAGATAATACGTTATTAAGATTTAAATTAAATGTTAAAACTCACGTAAATTGTTGGACGAAGAGTACTTGATAAATAGGTATAGATATAGAACGTTATTTCTTCTCCGTTTAAGCCACGCTTACCTGAAACAAGGGTAAAAAGATAAAGATTAGTTGTAATTAGAACTTAAATATGAATTTAACGAAGTAAAAATACTTCATACGGTTGGGTTAAAGTTCACAACGTGTGTGTGTGTGTGTGTGATTGTTTGAGAGAGAGAGAGAGAGAGAGAGAGAGAGAGAGTGAGAAGGAGAGAAAGAGAGAGAGGGAGGAAGACAGAAAAGGTTTTCGATATCGGGCATCTTAATGCAAGCTTGCTTCGGCTGTTATTACGTTAACGACGTAATCCACTTGCTGAAAATTACAAGCCGTTCGAGATCGTGATCGGTGCTTTCATAACTCATAATAATAGAGAATTCGTATTAAATCGGTAATACGCCGATAAAAGTGAAAGCGCTGAAAAGGTATTATCATAAATTTATTGCGTTCTATTTCCCTCCTTTCTTTTTCTTTTTCTCAGTTTTTGTTTTCTCGTTCTTTTTTCTTCTGTTTTCTTTTTGTTTCTTTCATTTCCCTCCGAAATACTTTCTGTTCTTGTGTTTATGTAACCAAATAGATATTATACGTATGTAGAATTTCTTGGAGATTTATTAAGTGGATCTCTCTCTCTCTCTCTCTCTCTCTCTCTCTCTCTCGATATATTTCACAGTAACTAGATATTAATAATATATCGTTTATAAATTAGATGTCGACGTTTAGAAAAATCGTTTAAAAATTAGGTGTTGAATTTTAGCGAATAAATGTATAAATAATAATAATTATAATAAAATTAATATTTGATTTGTTTCGATGCAAAAGTTCAAATTACAAAATTTATTTATAATAAATTTCTTAAATTGTCTCCCATCTTCCACATATATATATATATATATATTTATATTATTATTATATATATATATATATATATATATATATATTATTATTATATATTTCTTCAAACATGTATCAATCCTAGAAATTATAAATTAAAATAAATTTTATAATACGATTAAAAACATTAAAAATTAAAAAAAAAAAAAAATATATAAAGATTTCGAAATAACAAATCGAGATTATAAATTTCAATCTAAACGATTTAAATCTTATCAGATCTTCCTATCAGATCGTTTCATATTAATTACGTCCAATCCTGCTGTATACCTCAACCAATTCAAACAATTAAACAATCCCGCATATTTAATCTCTATAATTAAAGTTAATACTAAAGAAAAATGAAAACGAAAAAAAAAAAAGAGAACAAATGAAAGTAAGTAAGAAAGAAGGAAAGAAAAAAGATAACTGAGACTACTCTTACGCTTTCGTTCCTTCCATCGTCTAATAAATCAAATATAGTAAATCATTAATTATTCCCAATACACCGTACAAAAATCCGTAAAAGGAGAAAAAGAAAAGGAAAAGGAAACAAATAAAAAAAAAAAAAAAAAAAGAAAAGGAAGGAAAAGAAAAACACCATTAAAGAGAGAGAAACCAAATAAAAAGTCTCATTATCAAAGCTTCCCTTTAACGAACGAACGAAATGAAACGAAAGTTGCTGGTGGCCAAGGGAAAGGGGGGGGGGAAGCAAAATTTGCAAGGACAGAACAGAAAGAGAAGCTAAAAGCGAACAAGAGAGAGAGAGAGAGAGAGAGAGAGAGAGAGAGAGAGGAAGAGAGAGAATAGCAAGAGAAGTGTGGCAATGGCTGCCACGAGTGCCGTACGATTAAATTGAAATTAGTTGCAGAACTTTTTAATTGCAGATTCGATAACGCTACCCTGTTGGGCTACCGTGAAGGGGTGTTTAAGGGGGGGGGGGGTGGGAACCGAGATGGTTACAATTTATACGAATCTTCTCTCTTCTCTCTCTCTCTCTCTCTCTCTCTCTCTCTCTCTCTCTCTCGCTTTCTTTTTCTTTATCTTTTTATCGAGCATTTCATTTCTCTGTCTCTCTCACAGAGTTTACGAATTCAGTGCCCCGGAAGTGCGCTTATTATTATTAAACTAAGACTGCAGATTAACTTCTTGCGGCCTTTCTACCTTCTTCTATCCCTTTACTACCCCCGTATCTTTTCCTTAAACTATCTTTCATCTCTCTCTCTCTCTCTCTCTCTCTCTCTCTCTCTCTCTTTCTGATGCAGCTACGGATAATCTCTGGTAACGACACAAATCCTACGATCGTGAATTATTCAGAGACTGTTTCCGCTACAGTTTCCGTTTAATGTGCTTTTCGAATTTTCCCAATTCTACGAGTAATATATATATATATATATATATATATATATATATATATATATATAATATGTGTATGTAGGTATATATGTTATATACTTATGCATCTATGTAAATATGTATACTACGAAGCTGAGCTATCAACGAATGTTTACGAATTAATCGATCGTTGGGAATTTATCGAGATGCCGAGGGTCGTAAGATCGTTATAGAAAGTTTTTTGGAATTTTCGATTGCAAAGAGACTTGAAGAAAAATAAAACATAGACATTCTGATTGGAGGAATTAGAATAGTTAAAATTAATGTTTCAATTTTGATACTATTTGTTAAGTCAACATATTCATTCGTATTTATTTGTAATATCATTTAATGTATTAATATGAATATACACGCGCGAACGCGCATATCTATGATATGCATATATATATGATATTATTATATTTTTTATATACCCACATGATGTTTTATTTAACATGATATTTTATATAACATTTATAGTTACTATATGGTTCAACAAGAATTGCAATAATAATGCGAGCACATTGGGAAATATGTGATTTATAAAGAAAAAGATAAAAAAAAATAAAAAAACAAAAAAAGGCGTTAATTTAAATTAACTTCCACAAGATGATAGATTTGTTTACATTGGAAGCTTAACAAAAAAGTCTTGAGCTTTTCATATAAAAATACATGTAAAATATTGTTAACGAATTATTATTAATACTGATTAAACCAGGATTAATCGAACGTCTCAAACGTTTCTTCGTTGATATATTCGAGAGCTCAGAATTAATCCATAATTTCGTTTTAAATAATAAATTTGTTATTTGGTGGGAAGTAAAGAGGGACGGGGTTGGAGTGATTAAAATTTCTACAATGTTCAAGACTAAGAATTCTAATCTGTCTATTTATCTATTTCACAGATCTTGCGCTTAAAACGTTTCACTTGAAATTTATTGAATCGTATATATATATATATATATATATATATATATATATTTTTGTCTATGTTTTATTATTAACGCGCTACGCTAAGTTCGATAAGTAAATCAATCAATAAATAAAACTAATAAATTACGAACGATTTCATTTCCTTCTTAGTTCATTCAAATTACTAACTATTTATCTATCGGTAAATATCTTATCATCTTAAAAAGCGTAGATATTCTCTTACATTGTATTTTTTGTGTCATCGTTTTTTTTTCTCCTTCTTCTTTCTTTCTTCCTTAATAAATAAACGACAAAGTTCGCTTATCTTCCCAACCAATTTCAATTATTCCTACGTCGGATTACTTGTTTTCCGATTCTTCGAACGATTTTAAATAAAATTTTCAAATTGTTCTCTTCCTATTCCGAAGAGAAGATTTAAAAATATGAAAACAATTTTTTCTCGAATTTCGTCAAAAAGCCACTACATCTATAAATTATGATACATAAAAAAAAAGGGGGGGGGGAAACAAGAAAAAATTAACCCTTCAAAAAGGAAAAAAAGAAAACATAACAAAAAGCACCATGACCTCGAACAAATCACGCGTATTACAAAGTGAAAAATAATGAACTATAATAATGCGATTTCTGATTACACGACAAGCACATAACACGTTTTAAATAATTATATTATTTCATTCGAACGGACATAATTCTAACGGACCATCGGCTCCACCGATGAATTCTAAACAAATAAACAACGATTGTTTACCTATTATTTTTCTACTTTCATTCACTTCTCCTTATTCCTTCATCATTTTCCGAGTATGATTGCATCGTCATGACAGTTGTTAGTGTCGGGAAGAGACGAGGTAATTCGGTTATAAATGAATTTAGAAGAGAATAAAGTGGAGTTTAGAAGCAAAAAAAAATAAAAGGCTCCAAAAGCCGATTTCAAGAATGCCTTTTTGAGTGGCAACATGGCGGATGCGTGCACGTTCCAAACAAAAAAGTAAGAAAAGCACCCTTGGGTCGTTAGGATGACAGTCGAAAATGTCTCTCTCTCTCTCTCTCTCTCTCTCTCTCTTCCTTTCTTGTCATCTTTTGCGGTGCCGATCCTTAGGGACTAACCGAAGATGCCTCTCTTTGCGTGCGTTTGCTGCTCGACGTGATCGGCAAACGAAATCTCTTGGAAGAGGACGATGTGACATGGAAGTAAATCGATCGAATATTATTCGAACGAATTTGTTCGCTCGGAAAAGTGTAACTTCGATTAAATCCTTCTGCCGATCGGATTTTCGCGAAAGTGAAAGAAAGAAGAGAAGAGAAAGAAAGAAAGGAAAAAAAAAGAAAAAAGGGAAGGAAGAGTTCCAAACGTAGACATTTTATTTTCTTTAATTTAATCTAAATTAATCTAATTTAATTTTAATTTTAATTTGATGTTCACTTAATTTTTATTTAATTTTGATATAACTTAAATTTTATCGCTTTCTTGACCGATAATAAGCGGATATTTAAAGATGTGGAATGAGGGGAGGGGAGAGGGTCAAATAGGTTAGAAATTAGTTCTTAGAAAGAAATAAAAATAAGGAAGGAAGGGTTCCTAACGTAGACATTTTATTTTTTTAATTTAATCTAAATTAATTCAATTCAATTTTAATTTTAATTTTAATTTGATGTTTATTTAATTTTTATTTAATTTTGATATAACCTAAATTTTATCGCTTTCTTGACCGATAATAAGCGGATATTTAAAGATGTGGAAGGGCGAGGGCGAGGGCGGGTGGGGGGGGGGGGGTAAAGTAGGTGAAGGAAGTAATCGGATAATAGATTTTTGTCGTGTTGCTTCTAATCGTATTACCTTCTTGAATAATTATTTTCGTTTAAATAATTCGATGAAATTCAATGTAACGAGAACTTTTCCTATTCGTACGTATCTCGTATGTGTGTGTGTTATTTTTTAAATATAATCTGAACGTATCAAATTTTGATTTCTTTCTTCTTCTTTTTTTTCTTTTTTTATTGTTTAATAAAAAGCTATATATCGAAAGAAGCTTGAAAAAATAAACGATTGATGTGTCTCGCGTGTTTCGATTTCTGTAATTAAAAAAAAAAAAAAAAAAAGAATGATTTATCGATTGAAGAACAGTACATTGATTCTCAAAAAAAAAAAAGGGAAAGAGAAAGAAAAATCACAGCAATCTCAATAGACAAGCTTTTCATTTATTTTCAATAAAAAAAAAAAAAAAATAACGTTTACTTCAATTCATTACTTACTGTCATAATACATGAATTAAATTTAAGATATTTATGATATTTCAAACAAATCGATAATACATCTGAATTATTGTGACATAATCAAAATCAATATCAAATCGTACGTAAACATAAATTCGAATCCAAATCTATGATCATTCATGATAGATAAACTAAATATAATAGATAATAATAATAGATATAATAATAATAAAAAAAAACAAATAAAAAAAAAAAACAGAAAAATTTCAATTCGAAAGCTTTTAAACAATACATATATACATACATACGTATGAATATACTCTTACTATTGTATTTCTCTTACGTTTTACACGCACGCACGCACGCACGCACGCACACACATACACATACACACGCGTAAAAACAAAAAGGGAAAAAAAAGATCGTTATTCCAAAAGAAAAGACACTCCTTCAATTCTTCTTCCAAATACAGAACGAAACAATTTACCTAAAGTTAAACCATGAATTTAAAATCGAGGAGTGCGTCGTCGAAACGTTCTAATTGTAAGTTAAGAGTGAGTACTCCAAACTATCATGACTATTATTCTGCAGCTTCATTCTTCTCTCTCTCTCTCTCTCTCTCTCTCTCTCTCTCTTTATTTATTTAAATCTCTCTCACTCTCTCTATATCTCTCTTTATATCCTTCTTTATATTCTTCCTTTTCCTCTTCTTCTTCTTTTCTCACACTCTGTCTCTGTCTCTCTCATCCTTTACATTCTACTTCTCTCTCTCTCTCTCTCTCTCTCTCTCTCTCTCTCTCTCTCTCTCTCTCTCTCTCTCACACAAACTCTCCTCTCGCTCTATTTTTTGTATTTTTCTCTTTCAGCAGTTCGCTGACCCAAGCCAACTCAAAATCCGTCTCCTCGAAGGAAAAGTTTTCAACTTCTTGGTAGGTTGAAGGAGAACGTAAAAGAAGCAAACGCGTACTGTGCTGTTCATCGTGATAAAAAGCCGCACGCATAAAGCCGCCCTCGTAAAACGCGGCTGCGCTCCTAAATTTCGTTAGATCGCGGAAAATTGTTCACAAGGGAAATACCTTCGAGGAGGATACTCTTCTCTCTCTCCTTCTCTCTCTCTCTCTCTCTCTCTCTCTCTCTTTCTCCTTCCTTCTCCATTTCCCTTTTCGTCGAACTATGACTTCCGGCTATCGCAAACGTTATTTTTCCGCACACGAACTAGTGAAGTGTCTTCTCGATTGATTCTTTATCGTCGTCGTTATTGTTGTCGTTGTTGTTTCTTCTCTCTCTCTCTCTCTCTCATTTTTCTTTACTCCTTCGAATATTACATACTTATCTACCATTTTCTTTTTTATACCTCTTTCTCTTTATTTTTTATACTTCTTTACTCTTCTTTTTTCAATGTCACACCGATGACAATTATAATTGACAATGACGTTAATTACGATGAAAGTGGATAAATTGGAAAAATAAATAAGGATTATCATTTATTTATGATGCAATTTCTTTGATCTCGTATGTTTAAAAGAATAAAGAGAGAGAGAGGGAGGGAGGAAGAGAGAGAGAGAGAGAGAGAGAGAGAGAGAGAGAGAGGACAAATTATAATTTCAAAAAGATAATAGGGATGTATATTTTATAATTAGATCACTTTCATTATCATTGTCTCAATGAAGTCATTAATAAATTAACGTTCTCATCCATTTTTGTTCCATCCAATTTGACGTTCTTTTTTATTTTTTCATTTTTACGTCGCATTACGCTATTCAAAAAAAAAAAGAAAAAAAAAAGAACAGAAAAACAACGAAGAAAATAAGAAAACTGATAAACAAACAAACAAATAAAATAATCGAACGAATTATATCGGAAATGGGATAAATGTATATGACTCGTGTAAATTTCGTAAATGCCGATTCGAATTACGAAAGTAGTCTAAGTGATAAGATTAGAAAAAAATCAATACAATCATTTATCTCGTTCTGGATCGATATTTATATACATTTTATACAATAATAATAATAATAATAATAATGATAATAATAATAATAATAATAATAATAATAATAATAATAATAATAATAATAGTAATAGTAATAGTAATAATAGTAATAGTAATAGTAATAACAATAATAAATTAAAACTGAAATATCGGATAAGCAATTAAACTTGTCAAAGTTACTTTATATGTCACATCGATTCGAGTTGTATGAAAGAAGTATGAAAAAGAAAGAAGGAAAAAGGAAAAAAGAAAAAATTAAAATTAAAAAGGAGAAAGAAATAATATTTGGCAATAAAGTACTTATTACTCGCACCATTACCTTCCAACTTTTAGGTATTTGAAAAATAAAATAGACGCGTCCAAACGTCACGTTATTAACGTTAACGATGTTTACAAAAAGAAATCGTTCCCTCTTAAAGTCAAAGAGAAAAGGAAAAAAAGAAAAAAAGAGAGAGAGAGAGAGAGAGAGAGAGAGACAGATAGACAGAGAGAAGAGATAGAGAGAGAGAGAGAGAGAGAGAGATACGAAAAAAGGAAAGATGAAAAAACTAAATAAATAAATAAATAAAAAAAAGATCAAATTCGAGAGAGCTTTAAATCGGCGAACGAGCGAGTTTCAGCTTCGAATGGTAGGAAAAATAAATTGCAGACCATTTAGAGGGGATGAAAGAAGGGTTACAGAGGGTAAGGGTGGGGGGGTGGGGGGGGGAGAGGAGAAGGAAGAGGGTGGAGTGGGGCGTGAGAGGGGAGGGCTCTGGGGCCAGTGGAAATGGGTGTGCAGGGACAGAAAGCTGCCCCTTGATCCGTCGATCGGTTAGGAAACTCGTGGCTAGTGCCGGTCGAGTATTTATTTAGGGCTCGAGTGTTTATCCAGCTTTGAAATGGACGTTTTCGAGAAGAGAGAGAGAGAGAGAGAGAGAGAGAGAGAGAGAGAGAGAGAGAGAGAGTGAGATTGATAGAGAAAGAGGGAAGGAGAGAGAGAGAGAGAGAGAGAGAGAAGAGGATTAGAATGCAGAGGCTGCAGTCTAAGAAAGACCGACGAGAGGAAACAGATAAGTGGATTGATTCCATCGAACTCTAGGTTCCAGGGATGCTTGTATGCTCGAGAGTGACAGAGATAGATAGATAGAGAGATAGAATGAGGGAGAGAGAGAGAGAGAGATACTTATCCTCTTTGCATATCTTTGATGAGAAACGAATTTAGATTTCTGTCGATCCATTATCCGATAATAATAACGATCTACTTTTCTTTTCGTTTTTCTCTTATTTTCTTTTCTTTTTTTTTTTTTTTTTACTTTTCCTCTTGCTCACGGAGTAAATCTTCAATTAAAATTACTTCGTCGTCCATCTTCAATTAAAATTATTTCGTCGCCGATTTCGACGTAGACGTCAATTTTTAATTGTACATTCGCGATAAGGATCAAATTGAAATTGAAATTCAAAACGTCGGTTAACATTGTTCGATAATATTGACGAACGACTTTTCTTTCCGTTTTTCTCTTATTTTCTTTTTGTTTCTTTCGTTTTTTTGTTTTTTTTTTTTTACGACTTACGACACGAAAAAAGAAAAAAGAAACAGAATTTGATCGTCCTCGTTTAAAATTATTCGACGTAGATATAAATTTTGTCGTGCTTGTTTGTTTCTTTATTTTCTCTTACATTGTTTTAACATTTTACAATCAATTTCTAATGTCATCGTCATACGTTGAAAAATTGTGCGATATCTTCGAATTGCGATTGTTTAGAAAGATTTCCTTTCTTTTTTTAGTTTGTCATCTCTCCGAACAGTGTTCGAGCGTTTATTTGAAAATGCTTAAAAATATTTTTAATATATATATATATATATATATATATATATATATATATAAAATTGCATATAAATTATTTGCGATTTAATATTGTATTATTTTCGAAAATTTATATTATAATCGATGCAGAGATTATGCCAGGAAAAATAAACGTATTACAAGCTCTCCCTCTAACCCTCCTTCTCTCCACAATATCTTTGTAATCATCATCATACACACACACACACACACGCGCGCGCGCGCGCGCTTATATATATATAGTTGATATCCTCCTAACCACGTAAGCAAATTCGTTCTCTTATCAGTCGATCATTTCGCTACCAATTACATAGAGCATTTATAGAAAAGAGGAAAAGTAAAAGAGAGGTAGAGAGAAGGAGAGATTGAATGAACCAACCAACCAACCAACCAACCAACCAACCAACCAACCAACCAACCAACCAACCAACCAACCGACCGACCGACCGACCGACCAACCAAACCAGTAAGTACCACCAGCAGCTTTTTCCGTTTATTAAGCCAAAGCTACCCAACAAAAATCCTCTTTGCCGTAGGGTATAGATATAGCTATATATATGTGTGTGTGTGTGTGTGTGTACGAGTAAACGAAAGAGAGAAAGAGAAAGAAAGAGAACATGAGATATAAAGAAAGAGAGCGAGAGAGAGAGAGAGAGAGAGAGAGGGGGGGCAGAAGGAAGGAGTAAACTAGGATATCGGATGGTAGGATCGTGTGTCGTAGGGACTCTAACGCGCACGTGCGAGTACCGTACAAAACTACGGTGATAGCGGCAAAACCGTAAGTAGCCATAAATTTTCAACGGTTAATATACCGACGGCGTTGTACCACTGTTGTACCACATTGTGTACCACCCTTTCTACCTTTCTAATTTTATCCCCTTCCCTTTCGCTCTCATTCTCTCTCTCTCTCTCCCATTCTCCTCCTAGTTCTTTCTTTTTTCACTAACACATATTCTTTATTCTTCTCTATTTACACGCTTCTTCCTTTGTCTCTCTATTTCTCTCTTCTTCTCTGTCACACACGAACACGAACACGCACACGCACACGCACACAAACACACATACACACACCACGCGAATTGTTTATCCTTCTATTTGACATGTTTTCATACTCCTTCTCTATCACGTGAATGGTTTACCTTTATCTATCTCCCGTGTTCATTATACTTTACTAAATTTTTTGTCATTATCCATCTATATAGGTCTCTTTTCTGTCGTAACAGTGTATCTATCGTACTGTCTGTCTTTCTGTCATTCTATCTCATTCGTTTTCACGTATTTTTTGACTTTCTCTCTCTTTCTCTCTCTTTCCCTTACCATACAAATCCTTTACCGATCTTTCATCCCTTTCGCACAAGATAATTATCTTACTCTTAAACATATTCTTTCCCCTTCTATCACAAACCTTGTTCCTTTTTTTTTCTCTTTTTAAGTTTTAACACAAATTTTTCGTCTTTATCTCTCACACATGTTCATATCCTTTATCTCTCATACATGTTCATATCCTTTATCTCTTAAATTAATCGTTTGTCTTCCTCATGTACATATCTTCTTTGAATCTCTCTCTCTCTCTCTCTCTCACACACGAACATCCACACGTATTACACACGCGTTGTAATTATTCCTTTTCATAGAAATTTTACCACTTATTTTTTTTTCCCCCTCTCATAATCAATCTTTTTTTCTCTCTTACACATATACTTCCTCTTTCTCTCTCATACAAATTATTTATCTTCTTCACCTCCTCTCTCTCTCTCTCTCTCTCTCTCTCTCTCTCTCTCTCTCCCTCTTACAATCTTTCTCATTCTCCTTCAAACAAATGTTCTTTCCCTTCCCTCTCTATCTGTCACTCATATAATCTTTCTCGCTTTCTTTTAAAAAAATTTTCTTTCCCTCTTCCTCCTCTCTCTCTCTCTCTCTCTCTCTCTCTCTCTCTCATATTACAATTTTTTTCTTTATATGTAACATAAATTTCTTTGTTTTTCTCTGTCATACACGCATTCCTTCTGTTTAATGAAAAATCTCTCTCTCTCTCTCTCTCTCTCTCTCCCTCTCTCTCTCTCTCTCTTTTATATTTCTCTTTCTTTCTCTCATACATTAGATTCTTACTAGAATCGCATAGTAGAATCCCCGAAAGCAGTAACATGTCTAATACAGCACAGCAGTTACTAGGGCGTTAAAAGGGGATAGCGGGGGAGGGTAGGAGGAGAAGGACGAACGAAGAAGGGGTGGACGCAGAAGGGTGGTTCTGTTATTTCGACGCCCGAATTAAATTTCCCCGTCGACACGGGCAAACCGCACCGACCAAATGGCTACCCATACTTACAAGCTCGATAAACCGTATGGAGAAGAACGCTGGTCACCTACTACCAATTCTATGTATGCGTTTGTATATAAATATATATATATATATGCGTGTGTGTGTTCGTGTGTGTGTATGTATATATACGTATACATTCAATCCTATGTGATACGTGTGTTTCGTGAGTGACGTAACGAGACCTCAGTCGCTCCTTCAATTTTACTCTTGGCAAACCTTGAGAATTTCTTCCCTTCGACATGATTTTCTTTCCCTTGATTAAGTTCGTAAAGAAAGGCTCGAAAAGAAAGGGAAAGAAAGAGAAGAAGAAAAAACAAAATAAGGAGGAAGAAAAGAAATCCGTTCTCTGTATAGGGTTTCTCCATTTTTTTTTTTTTTTTTTTCCATTACCTTTTTACTCTTTTTTTTTTTTCTTGACATGGGAAGTTATATCCTTTATTCGTGTTCGTTTGTGATCAATATTCTGCGATTATTTACCTCCCGAAGAAAGTAGAAAGAAAGGAAAAGAAAAAAAAAAAAAAAATAATAAGAATAAAAAGATTAAATCGTTGAAATTATTTATACGAAAAAGAAGAAGAGGATGAAGAAGAAGAAGAAGGTGAAGAGATGAAAGGGGACAAATGTTGATTAACAATAGTTTATTCGTTCTTCGTGTATGATGTATTTTCTTTAATTCTTCCTTGTTTACTTTTGATTTATTCGATAGATAAAATTATATCTTTTTTTTTTCCCCCTCGTGCCAGTTCGAGATCAATCATTTCGGTATAAATTGTTTTCGTTTATTTATATAATGAAGAAGGAAGAATATTGATCGATACGATTAGGATTATTAGATATTTATTGTTATTCATTGTAAAGTAAAACGAGATGAAAGTTTTAAATCAATTGTTTTCTTAGTTATTGATTGATTTATTTAATATTAAAACGGATAGAAATGTCAATGCGTTTAGAACGAAACAAATTTTGATTAATCGATTGGCACTATTTTATTTTGATAAATAATTTCTTCTATTCTTTTTTTTTTTTTGTATACTTTTTCAGTGACCATAAACGAATCAACTGGAAAATATTTTTCAACGCGACGCGTTGTTACGAATTATTATTAAATATATATAAAACGCAGGAAATATGGGACGAATTTTCTAAAAAAATAAAAAAAAAAAAATCGTTTTAATTATTGAAAGCGATCGTAATGAATGTGAAAAAGAAAATGAATAGGTTATGAATAAAGTCTCTCTTGTCTCTTTATACATAAATAATCAAAGCAATCCATCGAGATCATAGAAAAGAAAGATAGAAAAAAAGGAAAAACGAAAGACAGAAAGAGAGGAAAAGAAAAGAAAACGAACAGAACATATGTATAGAGTAGATAGATGCACTTATGCAAAGAAAAAAAAAAAAAAAAAGGGAAGAAGAAGTATCATTTTTACAAATAAATATAACACGTCATCAAATATGGAATAATAAATTTTAAACATATGTATATTTTATAAGATATATTTCGTTAATAACATTGTCAACAATATACTTAGATATATGTTGATAAATTTACATGTTTTGAACACATATGTATTATCAAATACTAAATAATTATAGATACACATTATGTTTAATAATAATATGCAATATTTATTCATAACATTGAATATATTTTTGAGATAACCAAATAATAATCGAAATCGCTCGTGAAAATCGTGTCAAAAAAAAAAAAAAAAAAAGAAAGAAAATAGAAAAATTACGATGAAAAAAAAATTCTTACGTTTCTCATTATAACAGACGAATTAACGATTAAGAGAGATTGAAATGTTCGCGTAAAAAAAAAAAAAAAAAAAAAAACAGATTAAAAAGAAAAGAAAAAGGAAAGAAAACAAGGCAGAATCCGTAAGAGAATAGATTTTAATATGAACCACGCCCGAACAGTTAATTCAAAATTAAACTTGGCAACGTCGCCTTCCGGTAAAGGTACCTCGCGTGGGGGTGGGTAGGTAGGTGGTCGGTTCGTAAGGGGTGAGTATACTCTCGCAAGGGGGATGGCAATTTAATAAACGCATGCTTATAGCTCTAACTCGACACTACGACTCGTCTCTACCGTCTGACCTCAAATCCCAGAGGCGTTCGAGTCTCACGGGAATTCCTCTAGGAATCACTTTCTAATCCTGGATATAATCTCTGATTCCTTGAGGCACCAGTAAAGGAGACCTTCTAATCCTACCTACATATCTAACCTCTTTCTGGCGTTTCTAACGTACTATACACACTATGACGTGAACGCTGTTATCAAAGAGTATGACGAAATAAAAAAGGAAAAAAAAAAAGGAAGAGAAAAATGGATTGCACAACGACTGAAATGAAAGTTCTAATTATTAATATTATCATTCTTTTATTTATTTATTTTAAATTTATATCATATTTCTTTAAAAGTATTAATTAACTAGTCAAAGATTAAAATTGATAATTAATTATTGATCTTTTATTTTATTAATTTACATTATATTTATCTGAAATTGACAATTAATAAAATTTGATAATTCTTTATTCCGATTAAGATTTTTATTTTTTATTCGATGTGCTAACTTAACGTGGTAATTAATTATCATTTGTTAATGATATTTGTTAAGCGCCATTTGTTATTATTATTATTATTATTATTATTATTAGTATTATTGTTATTATTAATATTATTATTTTCTTGTATTAATATAATATCTAAACATTTTTATACAATAATACAAAATATAATGAAATAGTCGTACGTATAAGAAAAAGGATAAACAATATTTATTAATTTGTGCAGATAAACTAAAAAACAATGACTATTCATTTAAATAATAATAATAAAAAAAAATTCACATAAACTATTAATTTTGTTTAGAACGATATAAAATAAAATAAAAAAAAAAAAAAAAACCGAACGTAAAGATTATTTGTTATGTTCGTTAAAATCATCGTCAAAATAATTATCCCTTTTAATTAAAAATTAATTAGTCCGATAATACGATAATCGTCAGATAAACTTAATTGTATCTATTTTTATGGATTATGTGATAAAATTTGATTCTTCGTGTTAATTTGTCGAACCTATTCAAATATCTTTGGTTTGCGTCTCGATATGAAATTAATATCTATCTCTTGTTTCCTATTTGTTGTTGTTGTTATTGTCGTTTCCTTCAAAGAATTCAATTTACAAAATAATTATCAATGAATCAATGAAGAAGCAAGAATAAGAAGAGATGATATTCGATTTAAAAAAAAAAAAAAAAAAAAAAAAAAAAAACAAACAAAAAACAAAAAAAGAAAAAGAAAGAAAGTAAAAGAAACAGGAAAGGAGTCTCGCACAGAACGATTTAGTCGTCTCATAGTCAGTCGTTAGCTTTCCAAGAGAGAAACTTTTGTATAACCGGGAGACGATAAAATAATAACGCCATCCAAAGTTTTCAGCTGACTTTGAGATAGAGCAAGAGACCCTTATGGAAGAGTGCTACGTTAATTTCAAGGGTAATCAAATATTCACAAGTTCTCGCAAAATGTCATTTTCCTCTTTTTCTTTTTCTTCTTATTCCTTATCTTCCTTCTTTTTTTATTTCCTTCAATGCGGGATAAAAGATAAAGTTTATACGTTATGGTAATAAAAGGTTATTAACACCGATTAAAATGTTATTGTTTTCTAATTGATGCTTTTAAATAATTTCACCTTCTCCATAAAAAAATTATATATATATATATATATATATATATATATATATATATATAAAATAAAAGTGAAAAATAAAAAATACTTTGGTCGATACTCCGTGAAAATAAATGACAATTAATTGAATCGATCAATCGTCGATTATATCAATTGTTTCATTTTATTTATATTGAATAGATTTGAATTTTAAGGGGAGACATTCGATGTTTAGAGAAAACGTTTAGAAATATTGTTACGTAATAGTGTTAAGGATTAATATTAATAATAAATTTTATGACACGGAGAGGAGTTAAGGGTTAATATTAATTTGGTCTTCTTACTCTCTCACTCTCTATTCTTTTTTTTTTTTTTTTTTTAATAAAAACACTATTGAAGCAATCGTTGTCAATTTTGTGATAAGAGTTATCACCATGAACATCCAAAAATAATTTTACCCTATTTCTCTCTTCCTTTCTGTTAATTTCAAAAATTTGACGAATTTATTTACTTTCGTTGTTTTTCCTTTCTTTTTTTTTTTTTAATGGAAAAAGTCAATATTCTCTTTGACATTTATTCAACAAAAGAAAATTAATAATAATATAGTAATAATAATAATAATAATAATAATAATAATAATAATAATAATAATAAACTATTGATCAAAATTGACATATATTAGTTTTATAATATTTAAAGAGAATTATGTATATTACGTTGTTATATTGAGTTGAAATGTTAATTAAATAAATTAGGATAACATAATTGGAAATATGTGAAGTATGTAAATTTTTAAAGTACTGACATAAAGTGAGCAGATATGCAATGGGGGAAAGAGAAAAAGAGGAAGAGAGAAAGAGAGAGAGAGGGGGAAAGAGTTTACGTGCCTTTTGTAAATAAATGAAAATAATAATATTAATATGTTAAAATAGTATAAGACAGAATATTTTAAATAGCGGAAAAATGGAATGGAGAATAAAAGAGGAAAAATGTTCCAACGAAGTTCTTGGAATTCTAAATGAAAATTAATAATACATATTAGAAGGATAGTTTGTATTATTACAATCCAAATGTTTTCTACATAAATCTATAATATTAAAAAAAAAAAAAAAAAAAAAAAAGAATTAGAAAAAAAGAAAACAATTAGAGAACCAATCGAGATCATAAAGAAAAAAAAAAAAAAAGAAATAGATTATGAACGAAGTGTTTCATGTTTTTTATACATAAAAAATCATAAGAATTCGTATTGAGATTAAAAAAGAAAAAAAATTAAAAGATTACGAATAAAATATTTCATGTTTTTTATACGTGAATAATCGTAATAATTAATTGATGATCATACGGGGAAAAAAAAAAATTAGAAAGAGATAAGAAAATTGTAACTATACGTGATACTGTTTGTTTTATTTATAAATGGATTATATAAAACAAAAACAAAAATAAAAAAAAAATTGAAAGAGAGAAAACTACTCTACTATATTCTACGATGATGAATTTGAATCGTATGAATTAACGCCGAACAACTTTGATGGATTTATCAAAATGACACTGACTTTCTTAAACAATTAAAAATTCCTCTCTTTTCTATTTCTTATAGAATAGTCTTAAACATTTAAAACAGTTCTCCTTTTTTATTTATACAAGAATAGAAAAGAGCTTCATTATTCTTTACGACGTAGGTAAAATCGTATTAATAAATTTTCAAAATTGTCAATGTATTTTTCGAGACAAAGCTGAATTCAATGTCCCCCACAAATAACTTTTATTCGACGCAAACGAGAACGAAAACGTAAAAGAAATAAAAAGCAATAAAGTAATTTTAATCTAACAAAAATCTATCTATCTGAAATAATTAAAATCGATTTATACGTAAGCGTACAAAATTCGAACGTTTCGAAACATTTGACGAAACTTTACCCCTCACTTCGTTCTCAATCATTCTCGACTATCGATCTCAAACAACGAAAACACTTATAACTACTTCAACAAATAATCAGAAGGGAAAGAAGGTACATAGAATAAAAGAAGAAAAAAAGAATAAGGAAGAATAGGAAATGAAAAATTTCTAATCATATTTTCAATCTAATATCCGATCGGTATTCAAGTCCCTATTATAAAGCGAAAATTTACTATTATCCAAAATCACGACCATAGCGAATGGACAAAAGATTGATGTAAAATCGGTCCCTTGTAATTGGAATATTGAAACGAAAGAAAGAGAGACAGACAGAGAGAGAGAGAGAGAGAGAGAGAGAGAGGGAGGGAGGGGAAAGGAATAGAGAATAATAGAGAAGAAAGCACAAACGAGAGAGAGAGAGAGAGAGAGAGAGAGAATAAAGTAGTGGTTGGTATTGTGCGAGCGAATCAGCTTCTTCGAACTTTGCAAAACGCATTCTTCGGGAAGATTAAACAGGATAACTTGAGGATGGTTGGACTATATCAGAATCGAGGGTTTGAAGAAAAAGATGAAAAGAAAATTAAAAGGAAAAAGAGAGAAAGATAGTAAGATACGCAACACGCGTGTATGTGTGTGTATGTACACATACATACAACATACAATATACATATATACATATATATATATATACACACACACATACATACATACATACATACATATTGCTATAGATATACATACATACATACATACATACATACATACATACATACATCATACATACATATTGCTATAGATATACATACATACATACATACATATTGCTATAGATATACATACATATACATATACATATGTAGGTATGTACGTATGTATGTATCTATATATCTATGTATGTATGTATGTATGTATGATGTACATATGATATATGTATGTATGTAGAAAGAGAGAAAAACGGGGAGAGAGAGAGAGAGAGAGAGAGAGAGAGAGAGAGAGAGAGAGAGAGAGAGAGAGAGAGATAGAGAGAGAGAGAGAGAGAGAGAGAGAGAGAGAGAGAGTGTTTGGAGTGCATTTCTCTGATGACGGCTTGCGTAACAAAGCTGACGCGCGAACAAACGTCGCCCTGGTACATTTAAAAAACGAGTGGAATTCTATGCAAAAGAAAAATGGGCAGACGGACAAAGAGGGGAGAAAGTAGAGTGGGAGGTAGTGAGGGAGAGAAGGAAAGAGAAAGAGGGATAGACGGATGAAGGCGGAGGACAGAGGGTGGTGGCGAGTTAAAAAGGGGGTGGAAAACTGTGTGCTGTACTCTGATTCGGTGTCGTGCGTTGACTCACTCGTTTCTTCCCCCCTCTCTCTCTCTCTCTCTCTCTCTCCCTCTCTCTCTGTCTCACTTCATCTCTCTTTCTTCTTCTTTTTTTTTTCTTTCATTTTTCTTTTTATTTTTTATCTCTCTCCCTTTCCTCTTTACACTCGTTGGACTCGCGAAATACAGTTTTAGAGTCTGTTATATTCTACCTTCGAAAAGAGAGCCCTTTTCCCTTCGGCCTTCTCTAAGAGGGAAGCGTTTTATAACGCGTCTTCTTTCTTTCTTTCTTTCTTTCTTCCTTTCTTTCATTCTTTCTTCCTTTCTCTCTTTCTTCTTTTCTTTCTTTCTTTCTTTCTTTCTTTCTTTCTTTACTCGAAAGTTTTCTTTCTTCTTTCTTCTTCTTTGTTATGTTTTGTTTCGTTTTATTTCATTTCCTTTCCTCTTTTCGTTGCGACGAAATATGTCGCGACGGTACGGAACGGTACGTTGAGATTATTTAGTGTTCGCGCGCGCGCGCGCGCGTGTGCTACTTTTATTTAAAATAGTCGAAAATTATGCGTTGAGATTTTTTGTATTATTGCGAAATTACTATAGATTGAGGATGTGTACGGTTTTTCATTTTATTTTATTTTATTATTGAAGTTTACGTTTTCTTTATCTTTCTTTTCTATCTGTTCTTTTTTCTTTTTTCTTTTTTAATAGAAATATCCAACTAGGAAAGAATTAGAATTTGCGAGAATGTTAGATACTAAATTATAAATATCAATTTTGTTTCGTATATGTGATATGATTGGAGCGAGTAAAATTTTTCTAAATGTTAAAACAATTGTAATAAAAATCATTACGTGTAAGGAATAAGGTTTTCAAAATACACACACACACACACACACAGTACGACTAATATTTTTATTCTTTTCTCTTCTTTTTTTGTTAGATTGCGAAACTGCAAGACTGTAAAAGTCTCGAAAAAAAGAACAGGAAAAAGAGGCAAAATAAAAAGGAGCGATTGATCGTTAAAATCATTCGGTATGAACTTTTGACCCCGAACTTTCAAGGACTTTTGTATCATTCTTTTTAGAAACGAAGTAACGAATTTCCCATGAATTTATTCTTCAAATTTGAAATCACCAGCCTGATCTTCTCGTTAGAAAGAAAGGTAGTGAAAGGGGTGCTGGAGTGAGAAGGAAGGGGGATAGTGGAAAGGGGGTGAAAAAGGTCTAAAGAAGAAACGCGACGATTCGCCATTCCCCTTCCACAGTCAATTTCGTAAGTCAATATTTGGTACTGCGTACTTTCGACTCGCAACGCTTGTCGTGAACATTACGAGTAGGTACATGTATTTGAAGATAAAAAGATACTGAAGAGTAGCTATTTATCGTCAGTATAGAAGAAAGAATTCTAGTTACGAAAGAAAGAAGAAAAAATAAAAAATATATGTTTCTTCACTTTTATATTATTTATAATTATTTGTAATATGAATTATTTAAAAAGAAACAAAAATATATATATATAGTCTAAATTTGTATAATCTTCATAGATGTTATTCATGCGTATATAAAAAATACGTAATAATATTTTTTTATACACGTGATATATTTGTGTGTGTGTGTGTGTGTGTGTGTATTATTATAAAAAGAAAAAAAAAAAAAGAAAATTTCTGTATATTATTATGTTAGATGTATTATTACAAATACATTCGATTTGTGTATCCGAATATTGTGTAGATGAATATTTACATACGGTACGTGGGTACAAAGATTTATACAAATTTGCATTATGTATGTATGTACTTTAAATAAATATATGAATAAGCAAATAAATAAGGAAGTGTCAATGCATTTTAAAATATTTATTACAAAACGAGACGGCTCGTTCTTTTTCTATATATTATTAAAAAGAAAAAAAAAAAAAAAACATTCTTTAATATAGTATTTATATGATATCATACGCTCACAAGTACTTACATATTTAATTTTTCAATAAATTTTAATCATAAAGAAAGAAAGCGTAATATATATATATATATATATATATATATATATATATATATATATACCTAAAATCGATAGATATAAAAATAAAATTTGAAACCAAAAGAAATTCGATAGGGGTTCGACTTTCAAGGAAGTATAATTCGATTGTATACAACACATTTGGCATGTGTGAATTCTTTACATAGAGATGCGTATATATCCAAAAATGGGGAACGTTATGACTGGCCAATGAGCCAAGAAAATCGGATAGCAAACTGCTAGCTGGGAGGTTATCTAGTTTCTTTTCACCATTTCGTTCGACTCTTGTCGAACTTGTATTTTACTTGGAGAAAAGACACGCATCAACGTGACTTCGAATCAGGCAAAACAAGATTTCTTTCGATATTATTCCAATAATATATATATATATAGATATATATATTATTCCAATAATATATATATATATATCACGGGTAACTCATATGAAATGAACTCTCAAAAACTACGAAAATAAGTATTGAGAGAAAAAAAGAAAGAAAAAAAAAAAAAAAAAAAAGGAAAGAACGAGAAAAGGGCAAAAAGGAAGACATATGATGGAATGGAAAAGGGAGAAGGAAAAAAGAAAGAAAGAAAAAAAAAAAAAAAATAAGAGGGAAAGAAAGAGAATAAGAACAGCTAGGCTTCTTCCACTTTGTAATTCGGATCACGAAGCGTTTTCTCCTGATTGCGAAAAATGCACCCCCGATTCGTTCGGAGAACGCGTGTGGTTCCATGGCAAAAAGCAAAACTCTCGGTTGGTTCGTTCCGCCAGCAATTTCGTTACCGAGATATTCCAGAACTGAGGATGCCGTAATTTCTTCATTAGCAGGTAGAGTCGTTTGGATGGATGGTTTTGGATGTGATGGTAGAAGTCGGAGAAAGGGGGTGGGGAGAAGAGATGAAAAGTGTTCGGGTGGGGGGGAGGGGGAGGGGATGGAGAGTCGATGTCGATGTTGGTAGGGATGAAAAGGATCACCGAACTCTCTCTCTCTCTCTCTCTCTCTCTCTCTCTCTCTCTCTCTCTCCCTCTCTGCTGTATGTGACAAGACTCCGCAATTATGCTTGCACAGTTTCGAGAGAACATGGATGGATGGTTGGATGGTTGGATAGATGGATGGTTGGGTGAAATCAAAGGATTTGGTCTCTGAAACGAGACCAAGGAGGATTCTAAAAGGAAACGCTGGAAGGAAGGAGCTACGAATCACTTGAGAGAGAGAGAGAGAGAGAGAGAGAGAGAGAGAGAGAGAGAGAGAGAGAGAGAGAGAGAGAGATAATACGATCTTCGCGATATCTAAAATGCATTCTCCTAAAACATTTCTATGTATTTTCAAACGTGTCTCATGAAACTTTGAGAACCATCGAAAAGGTTGATCCACTTGATCCTGATATCAAATAAATATTTTATGTTAGATTCTAAAATGAAGTGACGACAAATGTCTAAGGTATTCGTTTGAAAAAAAAAAAAAGAAATAAATAAATAAATAAATAAATAAAAACGCATTGAAGTTAGATTGTATCGATGACGAAAAGAAAATATCGATAGAATGCGGATTTTAAATGATCTCAATTTTGATCAGGATAAAGAAAATTTTTATTACAAACGAAATAAAGCGAATCGGGTGACGATACGTTAACGTTAACGTCGTCCTAAAATAAATTTAATAAAATTTAAAACGTCTCCATAGGAAAAGATTTCGATCCAATTAGGATTAATCTTTACTCGTTGATTGGTAGATAATAATATTCATTCTATTCAAAGAATTTAATTGATAATTTAGTAAAGTAGATTAGCAGGAGTAACGAAAAATGAAAAAGAAATTAGGGTTAGTATATACTTAGCAAATGGATCCAAATGCGAACTCAATTTAAGATAGTTCAAGATTAGAACTGACGATAAAAGTATCCGTTGAAACAAACAAATCTGTTTACGTCCGATTTAGAAAGAATCGATTTCGGAGAACTATCATTTTTTCTTATTCAAAAATAGATGACCCTAAAGACGAAACAGTTTGAATCATTGATATCACTGAAACCTGAAAATAAAAAAAGAAAGAAAAAGAGAAAGGAAAAAATTTGTGAAACAATAACAGAAAAAAAAAAAAGAAATATTAAAACGAATTACTGACCCATTAAGTTGTAAGCAATAACACCGACAAAAATATCTAATTAAATATTAGATAATTCTGATAAATAGATAGTTATCAGATAGTAATCCTATTTATTCAAGATCATTTACCGATCAATCGTATTACTTATCAACAAGTGTATCGTAATAAATATCATATTTATTACGATATTTGTATTCCTTAACGTTAGAAATTCTTTCTGTCATAGAATAAATTTTAACGTTAAGATGTTAAAAAAAAAAAAAAAAAAAAAAAAAAAAAGAAATGAAGGAAAAATTAATTCGAACGTTTCGAAACGGCATTCCCGTTCTATTCCGCAGTCACGATGATCTAAAGAACAAACTAGGCAATGTAATCAGTCCTATAGAACTCTAAACGGAGGCCAGTGAGATATCAGAACACGCCGTACCAGCAACTGCTACGTTAGCTAAGTGTGAGTGATTAAACCCATCGTCGTTGAAGGGAATCACGGTAGACGTTTCGTGTGTACCTTACGGAAGGACGGTACAAGGGAAATGTAGGTAGGGTGGCTGCATGGACCGGATCCGGTGCTACCGGATAATTCAGGACGTGACGTCACTGTAGCTCTTCTTAACAAGAGTTCCAACGGCGCTTTTCTCAGCTAATCTGATTTAACTGTTTCACGTATAGAGATAGAGATACAGACAAAGACAGACAGAGAGAGAGAGAGAGAGAGAGAGAGAGAGGGAAAGATGAGAAGAGAAAGCTTGCCAAGTACGCGCAAAACTACCACCGCTATTCCCACCCTTTCTCTCCCTTCCTTGGTTAAAGAGAAAGACGGAGGGGAGAGAGGGAGAGAGAGAGAGAGAGAGAGAGAGAGAAATAAGAGGAACACGTTGCAGATAGTAACCTTATTGCAGAAGATGCACGTTTCTACCGTTACTGAAGTACCGAAGACGAGATTACGATGTTGCAGGGGTTAGCAGGAGCAATATCAGCGTCTGCTGAGTTAAGGGGTTGGTTGGGACTCTCGATGACTGGGTTGAACGTAGTGAAACGCCCGAGCGAAGAGTGAAATTAAGCTTTGGGAAAATGCGTTGAAAGTCTTTACCTGCGGATTCGAGAACGGTTTTAATTCGACTCCCACCCACCCCACTCCCATGGACTATTAGAAATGACACCGTAAAAGTGAATGTGTCGTTCAAATGGTGAACACTTCACTCGTTGCCTGGTTAGTACCTGTTTACTTAGACCTTTGGGCTAGTTGGTATATACTGGATCGTTATATTAGTTTTCTAGACCATGCCCACTACCCCCCGCTCCATCTCTATCATTAACCCCACCCCACCCCTTTCCACTTCTTAGTTCTGCTTATTTTGCCTCTTTCCTTACTCTTCTCTTATTCTTGAGTTTTTTTTTCTTTGTTTCTTCTTTTTCTTTCTTTTTCTTTTTTTTTTTTTTTTTCTTTGCTACTCGTTCCTACACCAACCTACCACTTCTCCTAACGTAGATTGTATTAAACGAAAAGAAGCAATCTTGACGGAAATTGTCAAAGTTTATCGCGCGTACGCTAAAGCGCGCCAAAGCTTCTACCTCTAATATCCTTCTCTCTCTCTCTCTCTCTCTCTCTCTCTCTCTTTGTTTCTTTCCTTTTCTTTTTCTTTTTTCGTTATTTCTCTACGATATTACAATAAAGCAACTTGAAGAAAGAATATGTACGAAAAATTGAGATCTCGATGATATCATTCGCGAGTCCATTAAAGTGAGTTTAAACGAAAAAAAAAAAGGTGATTTTAAAGTTAAAGGTGCAATTTTATCTTCATGAGTGTGTGTATGTTTACGTGTATTTATAAAATTTCTTACGAGGTTTGTTTATTTATTTAGAAAAGTTCATTATGAAATAGATTCCAACGAAATATTCATAATGTCATCCTCTCTATTCATTAAAAATAGAAAAAAAAAGAACTTCCAGTTCCTTTATTTTTAATGGTTTTGAAAAAATCGTAATTGGTAAGATATTAAGTACACGTATATGATAGTATAAATAGATGTATTTTGTACACATAATGTGATAATAGTGAAATAAAAAAAAAATATTATCGATACAATTTATTGTCTTCTAATTATCTATATGTATACACATATCTACTTACATATATATACATTTTTTTGTTTAATATTTATATGTATTTATAGACGCTTACGATCATGTTTTATTTTTTTTTTTTTTTTATATAAAACCAATAGTCATCATATTTAACAATTTTGAAAATAAATCAGTGTGTAACATATATATGTATACATGTATACTTAGATATATGATGTAATAATGGTTAAAATATTATTAATACGATTTATCATCTTTTAATTTCGACATAAAAAAATATATATATGATGTAATTAAAATCTATAAACGATTTATTAAAAATACCTATTAAAATAATAACAATATCCACTCTCTAATCACATTTGATTTAACTATATAAAGTCAACTAATCGCCATATTTAATGGTTTAGAATGAATCATTTTGTAACACTTTTAAATGGTATAAGTAAATAAATAAATATATAAATAAATATGTATATATACACATACTCACATAATATATATATATATATATATATATATATATATATATATATATATATAAATATGTATTTACCTACATAATGTAATAATGATAAATATTATTGAGGTTCAATTTATTGTCCCACGAATCCCCAACATATATTACGTTTCTCAAGCAGAGGAAGAGAACGTAACATTCCCCCATTTTCGTGTTTAAAAATGATGATAGTAATACGCCGATCTCTCTCTCTCTCTCTCTCTCTCTCTCTCTCTCTCTCTTTCTCTCTCTCTCATTCTCTCTTTATCTCCATCTCTCCTTCTCTGCCGTTTCTTCGGTCGTTCGTTTAAAACCGTTGAAGCCGCTTACCGCGATAAGTCAAGTCAAAGGCTTCGCCGGGTGAAAATTACCCGCAAAAATTGCTCGCCCATCCCTTTACCCCTCTCGCCATCACCCTTCTCTTACGCCATCACCCCCTATTCTTCTTCTTCGTCTTCTTCTTCTTCTATATCTTTTCTTTTCGAATTTATCATTGCGTCTCTCTCTCTCTCTCTCTCTCTCTTTTATTTTTTATTTCTCTCTCTCTCTTTTTTTTACAAACCATAAGTTTAAACGCTACTACGAGAACGTCAGCATTAATTCTTTTTTTCTTTTTTTAATAACGGATTTTATGATACCAATATTAAATTGGAATCGATTATATAATTTTCATCATTTCGGGTTATTTCATAAAATTGGATTTCGATTATATCATTTTAGTTATATGGTAAAATTTATTCATTAGCAATTTTTTTTTTTTTATAGATAGTTGGACATAAAAAATTTTGTGCTTTTCAACGATGTGTACTTAGATTATCTCATGTTCGTGCATACGTTTTTAAAATAATTGGAAATTATTCGTTGATAATTTTTTGTATCGTAGCGAAATTATTATAGTTTGGGGATTTCTACGGTCTTTTGTTAAAATTTTTCTATTCTTTGCTTCTTTTTTTTTCTTTTTTCATTTTTTCAACAGAAATATCGAATTAGAAGAGAATTAGTATTTGCGAGAAAGTCAGAAACTGCTAAATTATATTATATATGTATAAATTCAATTAATTCATTTACAAATTATTTTAACCAATCACATTCAATAATAAATATAACAATCAATTGTATTTCGTAATTTAATAAACAATGTAATAAAAACGTTGACAGTTATGTCATGTTATTTTATTTCATAGGGTGGGAAGGGATAAGGCGTGTGTGCGTGCGTGTGTGTGTGTGTGTGTATGCGTGCGTGCGTGCACGCGCGCGAGTGTGTGAGTGAGGAGAGAGAGGGGGGAGAAAAAATGGAGCCGATGAGGATTAATAATTAATTTATCAGATAATAGAATAATCGATCATCTTTTTAATCCCATTAATTATCACCGAACGCTTATCGTTGATACCATATTGCAAAGCTGATTATAATGATCGGCAAGGGAATAAATTAAATCGATTGAAAATAAATTTGAAAACGAATTAATTCGAATTTGGAAAAGGTAATATAATAATAACAATAATAATAATAGTAATGACAATAATATTCGACGTTAATTTAATTGCAACAATATTATATCCCTAATCGTCCTTTGTTTATTATCAAGATGGATACTTCTAATCTTATTCTAGGATCTTGCGTTCTAAAGTCAAGTAAACGTAAGTTAACGATACAAATAGTCAACCGATAGCGTATTTTAAGAAGTAGGATACATTGAAAGGGGGAGGTAGAAAAAGAGAGAGAGAGAGAGAGAGAGAGAGAGAGAGAGAGAAGGTGGTCGAACACGAGCATCGAGAAGCTTCGCACAAAAGTTCGTTTAGAAAATAGTGAGAACTAGAGGGTAGTAGTATTGGTAAGGTTGGTATAACCACGAAAAGAAGAGAGGCTCGTAGTGACCAAGAGAGAGAAAGAGAGGTGGGGGGGAGGGTTAAAGGGTGGAGGAAGGGGGATTGGTTTGGTTGGTTTTTAGCTGTGAAAAATTACTAGTCTCAGGAAAGCTGACAGTAAACCTCGTCGTCGTTTCGCACCCTTATACACCTCTAGCCCGCAAACGCCGTAAGAAAGTATGTTGCACCTGATACAGTTGATACGTTCAGACTACCGAACTCCGAGAAAACTTTTCTTAACGTCCAATTTTGTTTGATAAAACGTTTGATCGGTCATTTTCTATTTGTTTTTCTTTTCGTTTCCCTTTTTGTTCTTTTCTTTTCGTTTCGTTTTTTTTTCCTTGATCCGCAGCAATATCTCTCTCTCTCTCTCTCTCTCTCTCTCTCTCTCTGTTTCTCTCTTTCTCTTGATCTTCTCGAGAGAGAGGTTTTATTGGAAAAGAAAAAAAAAAGAAATAAAATAAATAAATAAATAAATAAATAAACGAAATAAACAAAAAAGAACGTTTGTTCTCCTGTTTAATGTAAGGGAAGGATAATTTTTTTTGTTTTTTGTTTTATTATTATTATTTTTTTTTTTTCTTTTATTTCTTTAACGATAGTACGTAAAATAGAAACGATGATACTACAATTTTTTTGGGAAATAATTTTGTTTTCGTTGTGAAAAAGAAGAGAGAAAGGAGGAAGGAAAGAACGAAGTGGGATAAGCTGGAAAGTTAAGAATTATTATTATGTATGTTTTCTTTTGCAAAGAAAGTACAAAGAAGAAGATAAAAAAAAGAGACATTAATAATAATATTCGTATATCCATCGCCGATTTGTGTTACTTTCGTAAATTTTTGTAAAAAAAAAAAAAAAAAAAAAAAAAAAAAAAAATGAAAGGGAAAAAGAGAAATGAAATAGAACACTCGAAGCTTATGTAAATAAAGAACTTCACCGGAAGTAAAGAGAAAAAAAACACGTGCGCGCGAATTCATATATATATATATAACACAATTTTTTCGAATTAATCAAACGATGAATATTATTGCAATAAACAAGATAATATAAAGAAACGAAAAAAAAAAAAAAAAAAGAAAAGCAAAAGGGAAAGAAGAAAAAGGAAGATTACGTTTATTATTCACACCTAATATCTATCTCCATAATCGATAGAAAGGAAAACGACACAACAACGCAAGAACGCAAAAAAAAAAAAAAAAGAAAAGGAAATGAAAATTACCCTTATTATTCACATCCAATACGCATCGCGGCAATCGATAGTAAGGACGATGATACAACAATTACAAGAAAGAAGAAAGAGAAAAAAAAAAAACAAACAGGGACAGATAGATAAAGAGGGGCGGAAGGGGTGGGATGAGGAAAAGGGAGACACTCGGGTTGGATTTTCTTTGCGCTGCAATTTAATGCAATTAAATATCGGGACATCGTACACTCGATTGCGTTACTCGCCGTACGTATAATAGAAATGAAAAGAAACGTGGGAATTGAAAAGGGGGTGAGGTGGTGGTGCTGGTGATGGTGGTGGAGGAGGAGGAGGAGGAGGAAGAGGAGGAAGGTTGGGTCTGGAGATTGGTGTTGGGGGGTGGGAGTTGGGATTGGGGTTGTAGAGAGGGAGGAGGAGAGGGGTGGGTGGCGGGGGGGGGGTGTTGAGCGAGAACTCGGTGAGAAGAATCAGGAATAAAAGAGGGAATTACACAGAGGGAAAAGTAGGCGTTGTCGAAGGGGGACGGGGAGGGGGTGATAGTGGGGGATAGGAGAGGTTATAGAGACAGAGACGGAAAAAGAGAGAGAATGACCGAAGGATAGGAGTAAGGTTGGCGGGGGTGGGGTGGGGGGGGTGTGTGGAGAAAAGAGTAGACGAGAACCTTACTTACATTGTTAGCCCGAGAGAGTGAATCATTGAGAGAAGTTGCTAGCCGGTCTTCCGCAAGAAAGTTCTTCGAAGAAGAAGAAGAAGAAGAAGAAGAAGAAGGGCGCAAAAAGGGAGCTTGATTTATCCCACTCAAAAGTGACTAGACGATACAGAACTAATTAGAGTAGGGAATGAGAATGAAAATGATAGAGAGAGAGAGAGAGAGACACTATTCCGATCGGTTCACGAACACAACGATATCCGTACGTAACTATTAATTTGTTAATTATCTCTCTATACAAGGTGTACCATTTATTTCCCAAAGTTTTCTTTTTATATCTCTCCGCGGGAGCTTTTTTTTTTTTTTTTATTCTTTTTCTTATGTTCCTTCTTTTTTCTTTCCTGTTCTTTTTCGTTTTCGATCGGAAATCCTTAATTAATTAGATATGCGGGAAAATATGTAAAAATGGTTCGTTAATTAAAAATAATGAAATGTTACGGGGATATGTTGTTTTATTCATTTTGAATAGAATGATACTTACGTCGGGACGATATGTTTATTTATTTATTTATTTATTTTTTTTTTTTAATTATTTTTATGTAGTACAAGATTTAATAATATCAAAGTGACGTAACCATTTTATTATCTGCTTTTTTATTCTTCGCTCTTCTCTTTGTTAAGAGTGTTTTCAAATTAAGTAAGGTATATTAAATATTTCCTTATCTCTCTTTGTTTTTATTATATATCTCTGGATACATAGATACATACATACATACATACATACATACATATATATATATATATATATATATATATATATTTTTTTTAATTCAATTAATGTTGGAATTGATTTGTTACATATAAAATTATTCGATTTGTTCTATTAAAATTCATAAAGAAAATTTTGATTAACTAAAAGAAATCTTAATAGTTCATAGATAAATAACAATGTTAAAGATCATTAATCTGAAAAAAAATTTTCATCGAAATAAAACAATATAAAAAGTAAATCGTTATGGCCAATTTTAACTTTAACATTTCATCTAATCCTTCACTATACGTACAATTTTCTAGTGTTTCATGGGAAACACCATACATATTGATGTCAGATTACACTCGGACACGTTGTCACGGGACACCTATTTTGCTTGAAATTCGGTATTGTGTTCATTGTCAGCAGGATACTTGTTATCTCGTGAAAGAGAAACTATTGTCCATGTTCGTGTTAATTCGTTGTGTAATACGCGAACGATATAGCACTGATACATAGACTGTACATGCATATATATATTTATACGTACGCTTGTATGTGAGAAAGAGAAAGGATGAATACGCATTCCGCGATTAGATAAACCGTGTTACTTGCGATGCTACCATTAAGCACACTTCACATCGAAACACGGACGATATCGGAATCGATATCCGCTTAATGTCGACGTTCGATTTGATCGTCAAAAAAAGATGACAAAGCGAATACCAAATTCTCAATATTCCGAATATCTGCTGGAGTTAATTCTATCTCGTTTTTCGTCACTCCGTTTAGACGATTTTTCTTTTCTTTCTCTCTCTCTCTCTCTCTCTCTCTCTTTTTTTTTTATTCTACCGAAAAAGTAACCTCGTAATTGTTATTATTAACTGAAAGACGAGGAAAAAAAGAACAAGAAACTATCCTTCATAAAGATAAGGCATAAGTAATTTTTATTCCAAGAGTTTATAAATATTGATTATTTAGATTTTTGGTGATAGAAGGATTGTATTCTCTCAATTCTTTAATAATAGAGATTTAGTTATAAGTTAAACTTTTGTTGAAAAATTGTCGAAGATACGATCGTCGCGTTGTCACGACACCTATGTTTCATTTAGAGATCGTTGAAATAAACAATGAAAAAAATATTCATGAAACAATATTAAAATAAAAAGAAAAAGAAAAAGGATCAGAATAAAATATATTGAAGTATTAAAATCACGCAATAATTATTTTTTGCGACAATAGAAAAAACAAGTTCAGAAAAAAGACAGAAAAACAAAGAAATAAACAACAAAATTGCCATAATTCACGTTATTAAATCTTTAAGGAGGTAACGAAAGGATATATGAACATTCCGCATCCTTCTCTTTTCTGTTCCATTAATACAATATGATTAGGTGACGGGAAAAGTTTCGTCCCTTTACCGTGCAACTTCCTTGATACAATTTCATTTCTTCTTCTCTTTTTTTTTTAATATCGTTATTATTATTATTATTATTTATTCTTTCTATTTTTACCTTCAATTTGCCACAAATGATATTTGAACTATAGAGAGAGAGAGAGAGAGAGAGAGAGAGAGAGAGAGAGAGAGAGAGAGAGAGAGAGAGAGAGAGAGAGAAAAAGTTGGACAATCTTGTGTTTAATACCGATAAGCGTTCGATAATATCCACGAGAGTTCTTGAAACGAGGAGAAGAAAAGAGAGGGAGGGAGAGGGAGAGAGAGAGAGAGGGAGAGAGAGAGAGAGAGAGAGAGAGAGAGAGAGACGATAGAAACGAGAGAATCCTCAGAATCGTACTGGACTTTAGCCAACGCGATAAGAAGGCCAGCATGGCACGGCACAGAACGAGGAGGAACAGAACGGTACAGCACACAGCATAGAACAGCACGGCATGGGACGGGGAAGGGGGAAAGGGAAAGGATGGGACGGGACGGCACGTGTGCTGGATTTTCTTCGTTAACGAAGAACACGACGGATTAGTTGTTCTTGGATGTACGAAGGAAAAGAGTATCGGTGTGTACGGTTAGAAAGGTTTGGGGAAATTCTAGGGGAAATGCTTAACGTTTGAAAACGATTGGATCGGTGCCAAAAACGAGAAAGCTCAGTTAACGTTAGCCCCCCCCCCTCCCAGCCAACCCACCCCACCTCAACGACCACTCTCGCACAATTTTCCCGTTAGGACGACATTTATGATCAAAATTTCGTCTTAACCCATAAACAAATAGGTCTCGGAGGAGTAGGCGGGGCGGATATGAAAGAGACCAATCAACTTGATAGATAAATCAATTTCTGATTTACTATATTTTTCTCTATTTTCTTTCCTCATGTTTTTTTTTTTTTTTTTTTTTTTTTTTTTTTTCGTATTGAGAGATATAAATTAAAATAGATTTTCGCTCATGTCTCATCCTCGAACAGATTATATTATTGTACATATTTTCTATATAACCGTATTTTACTCTTTCTCTTCTCTTTTTTTTTCTTTTTTTTTTTTTTTGTTTCTTAGATTAAGAGATACGAATCAAAATATATTTCTTTTTTTTTTTTTTTTATGTCTGATCCTTGAACGGACTATACCGCTATATATATTTCTTAAATAATTTCTTCTTTTTTTATTTATTTATAACTATAAATTAAAAGATTTTTGCTTTCGGTTTACAATATATTTATTTATATGTTTTTATATGATTCTCAAACGAATCTAACTATCCAACTGTTTCTGAGATATTTTATATATCTCCTTTTTTTTTTTTTATTTTTCCATTGAAAGATACAAATTAGAATATGCATGATCGTTAAACGTAGTATTCGTTTAATTCTAAAATATTATATATAATTTCATAATTAACTCGTAAAATAATGATTCATTACAATTTTTATAAAAATTGTTTATGACAAGATATAGTAAATCGTTTATAAAGTCAACGTATTTTTCCTAATACGAATTCAAATGGAAAAAGAGATTTACGTACGTAGAACAAATACCCTAATTTAATTGTAATACATAGTTTAATTTGAACGACAGTTGATATACATATTCACATAACCAATGTCAACAATTTCGAGTGATTAACAGAAATAAAAGCAAGAACCAAGAAAAAGATTTATGAAACAATTCTAAATTTCATAGACGATTCGTAAAAGCCTTATGTTTCTTCGATGAGACGGAACCGCACAACGAACATGGTATCTCGAGAATGAGTGGTATAGTCGTGTGCACGTGTACGTGACTGTGTGTGTTTGTGTGTATGTATGTTATGTGTCTCTGTGTGAACGCGTGGAGACTAGATAGGTTAGGAGAGAGTAACACGAGTATGGTATATGTTGGTGGTTAGTCAGTGACTTCGAGAGGACTATCATAGATAGTGGTCCATACAACGAGAGAGAGAGAGAGAGAGAGAGAGAGAGAGAGAGACAGAGGAGTAAATGTATGTTATGTATATATATGTGTAAGAGAGAGAGAGAGAGAGAGAGAGAGAGAGAGAAACTACTTTGAGGTTAAGCTCGAACGTTTCTCTCCCCCCTCTCACTCTCTCTCTTTCTGTCTATCTGTCTGTTTGTCTGTCTGTATCTCTCCTTGTTCTCTTTCTTAACGTACTAGTACCATAGCATGGTTGTAACAGTTGTCGAGCGTCATCAATTATAACAAGTATTCCATAGTCCATCAAACACGATAGGGGATGCGTCTTGCATCACCGATATCAGGCACAAAGTTTCTTGAGAGTTAAGAGGGTGCATTGCTTGTGAAAGCTTATACCCTAAAAGTATACTACGGATAATATATAGGGAGTATATAACAATTAATTATGTATACTGCATCAAAAAACAAAAAAAAAAAAGAATCGATCAAAAAATAAAGGAACAAATTAACAAAAAGATTAATAACAATAACAATAATAATAATAATAATAATAATAATAATAATAAAAGTGATAATAAGAAAGTGTACAAAGCTCATATATGTTCTGTTTATACTAAACGATAAAATGTGTGAACGTTAATTTATTCATCATTCATTCTCATTATTACGAATGTTAATTTAACAATAGATCATAGGAATTATTTTTCAATGAAAGTTTTTTCTATTCTCTCCCCCCCCCCTCCCTCTCTCACTCTCTATTTATCTATCTATCTATCTCTCTCTCTCTTTCTCTCTAGAAATATTACCACTTAAAGAACGAAATATATTGAGATTAGAATTTTATCTTCCGTTTTATTGGGGACCCCAGAATAAAAATGTATTGCTAATGAAAACTGGGATGTATTGATATGTTGAATAGATATAGATAGATAATACATAGATAGACACATATTTAACAAAAACGTTTATACGTATATGTTAAGTATATTAAGTATATTAAGTATATTACATACACATAACACTTTCATAGATACATATGTTCATAAATACATACGTAGTTACTAACCTAAACACATATTTAACAGATTCAGACGTTTATACGTTTATAAGAAGATACTTACACGCATACATAGACGCGTATTTAACGCGATGATGCATTCATACGTTCTTAAGTATGCATACATAGACACATACTTGACACATATATACTTACATAGATACATACTTAATACATATATACGTACATACATACATAGACACATACTTAACACATACTTCAATACGTACGTAACGTACATACATGAATACATAAAATTTTGTCTTTCATATATTCGCCTAAATATCTAATAATATATATATAAAAGAGAGAGAGAGAGAGAGAGAGAGAGAGAGAGAGAGAGAGAGAGAGAGGGAAGGGAGAGATAGAATAAGAGGGATAAAAAAGAAAGATTATAAATTTTATTATGGGGGTAGTCTCCTTAGTTACCAAATGACCGTTCAAAGAAACGTAAGTTCGAAGACAGATAGAACTGTCATCAATGAAAGTTACCTCTAATTCAGTGTAAATTCTAGGACGAGATGAGGGTCTCCAATAAGAATAAGCCAAAGGAATCCTCTTGCCAAAGATTCCTTTCAAGTTGTATTATAGCCTCCCAAGAAAGAGCTCTTTCGAAGTTCGTAACGAGACGCATCGTATTACATCATATAACGTCGCCATCTTTGCTTTCACCATCTTAATATTATAGCGTTGTTAGTATAACTTCGAACAACGAAAACGTCGATGTTATCAGTATCATAAGGCTCTTAGAAGGATCTTAAATCAACTTCATTTTCTTAGATAATATTCATCGATTAATTGAATTTTCTATTGTAGGTTTTACGTTTCTATTTGTACGTTTATTGTATCAATACTATTTCATCATATTTGATGATAATCTTATTGATGAGAGAGAAAGAGAAGAAATGAAAAAAAAAAAACAAAGAGAGAAACAAAAATAAAGATCAGAACTTTTTCAATTATTAATAACCTTTGACGATTAAATTACAGGGGTCGTCACATTTAAAACAACATTAAATATTTTTAATGACGCACCTTAATTGCCGTCTACAGTTACACGAGTTATAATAAATGAATCAATCGAACGAATTCATAAAAAAAAATAAAAAAAAAAAAAAAAAAAAAGAGAAAAATAGTAACGTATAAATTAAAAAAGAAAAAACGATCATATTAAAAAACAAAACAATAAAATTGGAAAAGAAAAAAATTAGACAAAGCGGTTTCAGAAAAAAGAAAAAAGAAAGGAAGAAAAATTCTGTATACTTTCGAATGGACCAGCCATGTATTTTGTGGAGAATAATTAGACGTTGTTTTTGTATTTTTCTTTTTTTTTTTTTTTCGTTTAACCTTTTCCAATGGAAATGGAAACTGCGAAATGTGTTCACCTTCCCTTAGCCTCGTGCCTAACGCAACCCCACAACATCCCCACCCACTTCGAAGCCAAAAACAAGTTTTTCTTTACTTTACTAAGCGTCGATCATCCTCCCTCCCCCCACCCCCCCTCTCTCTCTCTCGCTCACTCTTTCTCTACTTCCAACCACCCACCTCCCACCCACTTTTTCTCCATTTCTCTCCTTCTCTTTTTCTCGTTGCGCTCGAGGCTCCTTCCTCGAGAGAATCCATCCGACAAAGGGTCACGTCGTCAAACAAAAAAAGGGAAACGCGCGAGTAATGAGAACGGAAAAGCCGACCGACTATCTCCGAGAGGTCGAGCCAAGCAAACTGGCTTTGAAGTTAAAAAAGCAACCTTCTTCGAATCGTCGATCACATTTTGACAGAACTTAAGTAAGTAAGTACTTATCCGGTATGCGAGGCGTTAAATTTTCAAAGTCGGGCAAGTTCACTTTATGCGGGGGAAAAAAAAGTTGAAGCTAATTTTTATTACAAATTAACAAGCAAAATTTGTGTTTTTAATCGACTATAAACAATGAATATCTTACGATATCAGGAAAAAATTTTTCCTAGTGATTTATTTCGACGACGATATTTATTGCGAGTTGATTTTTCAAAGTTAGACTGGATTCACTCTGTCGTCATCTTTAAATGCGAAAACTAGGACCATTACCAGGGAAAAATATAAAGATATGATGAATTTATTACCCCTTTATCTGCATTGTCTAAACTAAGAAATATAAAACTCAATCCTATAAAATTAAATTAAATTGATTTTTTGTTTTATTGTAGCTTAGCGTAAGAAGTATGAGATGTTGAAATAAGATAAATAAGTAAATAAATAAAATATTCAATTTTTTTTTTTTTTGTTTATTATTACAATTACATTCCATTCGAAGTAAAACAACGTTTTCAAATAAAAATTGTTTTTGAAAGTGAGGCAAGTCCATTGGCGCATACTAAAATCATGGATGTTTTTTTTACCTAAAACGGATGACCATCCATTATTGCATATTAAATTTAAACGAAATAAGACTATAAAAAATATAAAATAATTCTATTATTGCTTACCAATATTTTTAAACCCATTCAAATGCAAATCATGAAATATCTAACAATAAAATAAAATGGACTTGCCCTACATGCAAGATCAACGGCTCATACGTACATAGTTTTCGAAAACAAAACAAAAAAATACTTCGGTCTAGTAGAATCGTTTTAATTTAATGTAATACGATAATTGTTTCAAGTGGAAAACAAATTCTTTTTTCCTTCATCTAACGATCATCTTCTCCTTCTTTTTCTTTCGAGCGTTAAATTTCAAATATTGATTATCTCTTATATCTTAGGGTTGCTATATATTTTTTTTTATTTTTTATTATTTATTATCTCGACATTATACGAAATATTACCTATCTTCTTTTAGGGTTGTGAAATATTTTATGTTTTCTTTTCGTTTTCATTTTTTGTCCTTCTTATCATCTCAATATTATAGATTACTCGTTCGAAAAAAAAAAAAAAAACAATTTATAACACATTTAAATAATATAATTTTAATTATCACATTTATCAATATTATATAGATTTGTTCAAACGTTAATGTCAACGGCAAATCATATTCGTTTCGATGTTTTTCAAAAGAAAAAACCAATCGTCGGATTTCGAAAAACTATAGAATATTAACGCGAGTATGGAGAGGATTAAACTTAGACGGCGAATGATCTTTTAATTTTAACAATTCAAATCAATTTCATTAGAGTGAAGAAATAAAAGATTGATCGATACTATCCTATCTGATTATTCGATATCGATTAATCTTTTTCCTGATATTTCTGAAAGAAGGAAGAAAAAAAAATAAATAAATTAACAAATTAACTTAAAAATTCCGAAAGAGGAATAATCGATTTTTAAATTCATCTAAAAACTTTTGGCCCATTTAGAAACCTGATGATTAGTCTTGTACCATAATGATTGATATAAAATTATTATCGGTTCAATAGATATCAATAATTCGAAGTTAGTGATCATCATATTTCATCAATGAAATTCTATCGTCGACATCGTAGAATTAGAATTAGACGAGACGTTCTTCAATATTAATTCTTAATGACATTTCATTGGTATAAATACCATGGTAATTGATCTTCGATTATTTTTAATCCGATTAATTTCAAATATAACCATCATCACGTAACTCGATCAATTATTATAGATTATCAAAGGGTCGATTCGTCAATGACTTAGAATCGAGTTAGAATTCAATCAAATAGTCTTTCATTATAATTCTCACAAGGAGATTTCGTTCGCGGAAAAAAAAAGAATAATGATATTCGTTATAATAAATAATTCCCAAATAATCATACATTAAATTCTCTTCGATTGTTATCAACGATTCAATAATTCTCAACGAATTATTGAATTCTAACAACGACATCGTGGAGTTAAAATTAGACGTGACATTCTTCGAGTCCAATTATTGATTTCATTTCATTGCTAGAAATACCATGGTTATAGATTTTCTCAAGGAAAAGAATCATCACGTGACTCGATCTATTATTATAAGATATCATAAACATCGTTGAATCGACGAATTGGAATCAAATTTAGAATTAGACTGGACACTATTTTCATTCCATTTTTCAAGTCGATTTAAAATTCACGACAGAAAAAGAAAATAGAAGAAAAAAAAAATATCGCGAAATATTTTCACAATAGCGAATAATCTTGTTGATAATTATAAATCAAACGTTTATCTAATAACTAATTAATTTTAACGTCGAACGTCGAAAGGGAATAATTAGGAAAGATAGTTTCACCTTCCATTCTAATTTTACAGGTCATTTCGTTTGTCATAAAATAATCGTGAATACACACACACATCCATACATACATATATTTGTGTGTGTATATATATATATATATATATATATATATATATATATATATATATGTACACATATATACATATATACATATATATCTACATTTACGCTAAGGTAGCCGCATTGGTCTGCATATTCAAGAGTAAGACGATCAAGAGGAATATTTGAATGGATTCGCTAATTGCCAAGAGAAGGTCGAGTTTCAATGCACGCTTCCGATTCGAATACCTGTCCCATTCTCCGCGTAACCACGATGCTAATGTCTTAGAGAATGCAATACACAGACACACAGAAAGAAAGAGAGAGAGGGAGAGAAAGTTGTTCGAATTCGGACAACTCGGACGAGTCTGCCGTTAGCTTTCTTGGCACCAACTTCCTCCTATGTTGGCTTGTAAAAGAGACGATGAGGTGGAATCTCAGGAAAATCGTTGAATCTCTGGCAGCTTCCGTGGTAATACATAGACACAAACACACGCAAACATATGTGTATATATATATATATATATATATATATATATATATATATATATATAAACGTTTGTGTATGTAGGTTTCAAGAGAAAGATGACTGTGGGCCTGCAGGCCTTGCCGAAGGATTACCAAGAGTCCGCATTAAAGTCCTTTTAGATCTTGAGAAAATATTGTCTTTATCGGTTACGAGATGCACTTACTAGTGTGTGTATAAAAATATATGTGTTTGTTCGTATCCGTGTGTATGCGTTTTGAAAACTCTTGAGAGGTTCTTCGGTGGTAACCAATTGTACGATGAATTACTGCAACGAGTGTACCAAAATAATTTATTCGATCAAATGATTGATTTACATACGTTTCGTTATTGTTTTTTGGTTTGTCGTTGCTTTTATCGCTAATTAATTAATCCTATTGTGATAAAAACAGATTATATGAAGTTCTCAGATGAATTTTTGTTTTGTTTTGTTCAAAAAACGATCGTTAATCATTTATCGATATCTTTTTATTTTTATTTAAATTTCTTTTTATCTTTCTGTTTTTTTATATATATATATATATATATATATATATATATATATATAAATTTATTTCAAATTATCGAATTTTATTGACGAATTGACGAATGGACGAAATATTTCTTTGAAAATAATTCGGAACGAACAGGTTGTACGATTCATTACGCGATATGTTTCAATGAATTTATTCTTAAAAGACATTTTTAATTGCCACGTCATAATTGATAAAACATCTTTTTTCACGAAATAAAAATTATTATTACACGTCGTTACAAATAATAAATGTCATTAATTGAAAATCATTCTTCATCTGAACGAAATTATTGATCCTATCAAAAAAAAAAAAAATAAAAATAAATAAATAAATAAATAAAAAGGAAAACAAAGGAAATAAATAGCACAATCTATTTCTCCGACAAATTCCCTCTTCCAAAAAAAAAAAAAAATAAAAAAAAAAAAAAGAAAGAAAGAATAAAGAGAAAAAAAAAACAATAAAATTATTAATGAACAACAAATCGACCGAATTACGCGACGATTATTTCTTCTTTCCCACAATTTCTTTCCTCTACTCCGTAAAACAACAATCGATCATATCCAAACATCCGAATGACCAAACATCTGAATTCATTTGAAAAATCCGACATATATTTTATCGTTCGAAGAATAAAAATATTTCATTATTTTCGATACGTCGTTCATCGTTAATCAACGTCCTGACTAATAATAATCTACCATTAGCCCGATACTTCGTTTCGCTTCGCTTCCCCTTCTTTGGTCTCGTTTCGACATTAGAAAAGAAGAAAAAGGGATAAAAGCAAAATCCGTCGACGGTATATAACTTACAGGAACTCTTTCCGGAAATTATACCGGAGTGTTGGACGTTAAGTACGATCACGAAACTCAAAGCGGAAATTATTCTCGCCTGGTAGAATTCTTATATACTACTACTTTTCTCGAAAATATAACTAAGACAAGAATAGACGAAGAAGATTACTATGTCTATGTTACTATTATCAAATTGCGAGAGACGAAGGGACGAAGGTCTCTTGTGTTTGAACTTATGGACACATGACCTAAGTTCTTACGAGTTTCTCCCCCCATCATCTCTCCTCCCCTCCTCTCTCACTCTCTCTCTCACACATATACATATACTGGCTGGTGGGTAGGTGTAAGAGACCAAGGTTAGGCTATAGGACTAAAGACGATTCTGTTAGGCTAAGAGAAGCACAATGAACCATCGGGTAGACGATGGAGCTTTAATGGCGAGAAGTCGTTGAATTCCAACCCAGGCATAAGACTATCTTCAAAATACTTCCGAAAGAGAGATTAGAGATTCTCAAAGATCGTTTTAGAATGATTATTGAATATACCCAAGTGATAATTATTTTCAACTAAATCACTATCTATCGTTTATACGCAACTCAAGATTTTAGTATCGATCTATGTAACAGAAAGTTAAATTATATTCTAAATCGAACGATCACGAAAATGTTCTTCTTTCTATTTCTTTCCTTTTTTTTTTTTTTTTTTTTTTTTTCTTTCATACGATATCTCAAATAATGATGACAAATTTAATTTGCCTCGATAATAATAATAACATTTCTTTCACGATAGCGATTAATTATGTATGTATATAATAATATCATATATACGCTGTATATGAAAATAATTCATTCAAAAAATTGCGGATTATTGTTTTCTCCTTTCCTCTTCATGTCCTTTAGAAAAAAAAAAAAAAGAAAAAAAGAAAATAAATAAAAATTCGAATTAATCCGAGTACACTGAAATTTATTTATTCCTCACCCACCCCCAACCCTCCCCCCAAAAAGAAAAGTTACTTCGATTTGAAGAATATTGAATGAACATCGATCGATATTACGGACAAGTTCGATTCATTGTGATATTCCGTTCTATTCATTTGGATTGATTAAAAGTTCGAGAATTATATAAAACCGACCCCTCGTTGCGTTTAGAAAAAGAAAAAAGAAAAAAGACAGAAGAGAAATATTTCTTTCCTTGAGTTTATTGGAAATGTTTCACGTCGACTGGTTGAGGAGCAACATTATGGATAATGGAGAGACACATTTGTGATTCCCTAAGGACGTAAATAAGGACCAAACAGAATGAAAAGAGAGAGAAAGAGAGAGAGAGAGAGAGAGAGAGAGAGAGAGACGACAGTACAAAAAAGAAGAAAAAAAATTGAGGAAGATGAGATGGACAAGGTCGATAAGTTGATTAGCCTCGATTTCGAACGACACGCATCAAAAAGAAAGAGAGAGGGAGGGAGAGAGAGAGAGAGGAGGGAGGGAGAGAGAGAGGGGGGGGGGGGAGAGAGACGTGCCATTCCTTTCGTCTTTTTGTAGTCTGTTTCTTCCCTCTAAAAATGGATGAAAGGTCCGAAAGCGAAGTTACTCTCCTGAGTAGAAACGAAATTGGAGATCTCCACGAACCCTTCTATCCTTCCACCCTTCCACCATTTCCAACTGCCACCACTACACCCCACCCTTCAAACGGAAACGACGAATGATCGATCGAGGCATTTCTCATTTCTCTCTCTCTCTCTCTCTCTCTCTCTCTCTCTCTCTCTCTCTCTCTCTCTTTCTTTCTCTTTCTCTTTCTCTCCTCTTTTTGTTTTTATCAGTTCAACATTATTGTTTTTTCTCTTTAATTTTTTAATCTTTATCTCACAATCATTGATTTAATTTTTAATATATTTACGTATAGAAATATACTGAACTTATCGATCGTTCGTATATTCTAATTTTTATTCGATTGTTTATATATAATCTAATGGATAAAATTTGATTCGTTATTTCCTTTTTATTTTATTGTGCGTTGCGTAAAAATTTTATTTATTTAAAAAAAAAAAAAATATATATATATATATATATATTATTTATGGACGTAATCGATGACAATTTTGTAATAAATTTTTCTTGTAATATTGCAATTGTTATTTCGTATGTTTTACAGTTAAAACAACCTCTTGAAATTTATTAGGTATAAAATTTTCTTCTTTCGTTTATTTGTTTTAGAAGTTTATCTTATGTATATAAAAGCGTATAAAACGTACAGCAATGATGAGGATTATTATTTTATGTATTATAAAGGATAAGACAAGTGTTTACTAAATGATTATAAAAGATCAATTAAACTTTTTCGAGACTCTTTAAGCTAATAATTCTTTCACCCTTTTTATTTTCAGATCATAAAATACTTCATAGACTTGTAGTTCAACTTTTTATTGGCCTATAAAAAGTCTCCAGGAAAAATAATTGATTTTGATAAAATCATGTAGAGATCTTTCGGCCCATCACCGAGTTATTACACGTGTCCTACTTTTTCTCTCTCTCTCTCTCTCTCTCTCTCTCTCTCTTTTTTAACCGAAATTACTCGTATTTCGCTTTTATAGATAAACACGAGACGAGATCATAATCCCTTTTATTGTTATTAGATTAAAATCTTGGTCATTACGAATTTTTCAAATGTAACAATTAGATCTTAATATATATTGCAATATATAATAATATTCGAACGATCATAATATTGATCGAAATAGAAAAATTAGAAAAAATTGTAGTTCTTCTTTTATATTACCCTCTTTTAATTTACCAATTTTCTATTATTTCGATTTGCATTATAATAATAAAGTAAATATATTTAAAAAAAAAATATATATATATATATATATATATTTACCTAATATTGTTAAATCTATTTATTTATTTTATATTTTATATAAGTACACACAAACATAAATACTATAGTATCATATAAACAAGGGAGATCACTTACGCAAATTAGATGATAAAAAGTTAGATTACAATGCATAACAAACGTTCCTTGTTCATCTCACTCTCTCTCACTCTCTCTCTCTGTCTCTCTCTCTCTCTCACTCACTCTCTCTCTCTTACTCACTCTCTCTCTCCCACCCTATCTGTTTTTCCAGGTACTTGTTCGTTTGAGAAAATTCTAATTTGTAGAAAAGTTCAACGGTTGAGAAGGTATGCATTCGAATGTTCCTTGTAATTTGCTCCTGACTGGAAACTAATTTTAAAGGGCGAAACGAGTAATGACGAAAGATAAATCAACGCTTCGCTGGCATCTTCGTGCTCGGACTTTTGAATGAACGTCTCTCTCTCTCTCTCACACACACACACTCTCTCTCTCTCTCTCTCTCTCTCTCTCTCTCTCACACACACACGCACGCACACTCTTTTTCGTTCATTCGTCCAGGGAAAGATGTTTTCTATTCATTCCAGTCGAAGGAACGACTTCAAAACCGTACAGAGGTCCTTTAGATCTTTTATTTGCAGCATTAAAAGAATTCACTTGCCATTATATACTTTTATTTGTTCTTTTTATCAGCGTCACTTCTGATATAATGGTTTCATTTATTCATTCATTCATTCATTCATTTATTTAATAATAATAATAATTATCATCATAATATTAATAATAATAATAATAATAATAATTATTATTATTATTATTATTATATTCTATTTTTTCTCCCATTTATTAAGACATTAGGCTAATGAGACGAGCCTTCGCCAAGTTTAATCTTTCTTCTTTATCATTAAAAATGTTCGCGCTATGATTTTTAATATAAATTAATATCATTAAAGAATAATATTTAATATTATAATATCGAAATTTAAATAATAATAATATTATTATTATTATTATTATTATTTTTATCATAAGTATATAATTACTTTGTATAATTATATGAAAATAATGCAATGTTGTTATTATTGTATGATTAATTGTTTGTTGTTATTTTTTTTGTTTTCGTTGCACAGTGAATTTAATTCAATTTAACACCATTTGCACGTCTCAATACATAGTACGTTCTATTTCCTATAATATTTAGCTTTAATTCCTATTTATCATTCAGTACATTTCTTATAATCTAATATCGATGTAAATAATAGGACATACGTGAGTACATATGTAACTAAATCCGTTTTATACAAGTTAATATTTGTCAAAAATTAAATGTGAAAATTTTTCAATTTATTATAATTGATTCAATTACAAATACTTTTTTATAATTATAATATTAACGAAGTAATAAGAGTCTATATATATAAAAAAAAAAAAGAAGAAAAATAATAAAAATAAATATAAAGTATAAAAGAAAGAAAATTACTTTATTTATTAAACATTAAATACTACATATATTAACATTATATATTAAATATTAAATAATATTAATAAATGCTATAAAAAAGTGTTACTTCTTTTATTTTTTTTTTTTTTTAGTATTAACTTTAAAAATCGATTGAATCCTTTTGATAGATCTTTTATATACGATTAAGAAGATTGATTACATGTTTGTATGTGTGTACGTTAGTAAGCAGATTGGTGATGTCGATCAGCAACTCATAGGGTAGACCGAATCGGTCAAGCACACTTGCTGGGACTAAATGTGTGTGTCGGTGAAATGATTTGTCGTGCAAGTGTAGCTGTCGGCTGAATTAAACTGAGCGAATGAGCTACCGGCGAATACTATACTTAGCATATCGGACCCTTCGAATGATACGAGCCCTACGAGATATTCAAAAGTTCTGCAATCTTTTTCAAACACATTATGTGTGTGTGTGTGTGTGTAATTCATTTTATTTTTTAGTAATATATCAAAGTAATATATCGAATATATATATATATATATATATATATATATATATATATATATATATGTATGTATGTATGTATTTATTATTAAAGTCGAATATGTCTCAAATATGTTATGTGCGTATTTGTATGAAATTAATTTTATTTTTTAGTAATATATATTGAATACGTGTATTTGATATCATTTGTGTACAAAATTTCCAATATTTTTTTTGATACATCTCCTGTGTATGTGTGTGTATAATTTATCTAATTTGTTAGTAATATATATTGAATACTTTTATTAGTTATTATTTGTTGAAAATTTCTCCAATAGTTCTCCAATATGGATATATATATATAATTCTTTTTATTTTTTAATAATATATATCAAATACTTGTATTTATTATTTTGTGTGTGTGTGTGTGTGTGTACGTTTATTACATAGAAATCCTTGAGTAAGTTTTATAATAATTAATTACATTAGATGGAAGTATTAAGTATGGTTTGAAAAAATAATAAATGGTTGCTTTCTTGTTTATTATAAATAGTGTTTATTAAATTAACTAATGATAAATTAATTAGAGATTAACTAGATCAAATTATATATGTCATTAAGTCATTCTTAACGATTCAATTATTACCAATACATTTTAACGTATGGATTATATATAACAGAATAATAAAAAATTTTCTCGTATAACAAAATGTTAACGCATCAATATTATTGTTGTTATTATTATTATTATTATTATTATTATTTTTTTTTTTTATTATTATTATCATTATATATTAAATCGCTTTAACTTTTACCCATAACAACAAATAATCGTTTGGAAAATATTAATACGATAAACAAAACGTAATGTATAATATATTAAAAAAAAAAATAAATTTTGAAATCTCTTCTCGTTAAAAAAAAAAAAAAAAAAAAAAAAAAAATATCCAAATTATTCAAATCTGACCAAATTCGTGTATCCCCGATTCGATGCTTACCATTTCGAATTTTAAATTAAAAAATCCACGCAGACGTTATCAAAATTATAAA
>OU426857.1:4263953-4273953 GCA_911387685.1 Dolichovespula media | reverse complement strand
TCGTCATTGTCGCATGTAACTTCGTTTTAGAATATTTTTCTAAAAGCTCCTCAAATAATGAAGATAATTAAGAGAGAGATCGTCGTGTTAAATGGAAACACCCTATGTATGTCGTCGTAGATATGTAAAATTATCCATAATATTTCATATTCTCATTATATGTAACAACGCGTTGGTATGACCGTGCATAATTTAACATACGAATTTCGATACGATTTTGTAAAAATTTTTGTCAAATTTTCGTTAATTTCTTTTATTATCATTATCATTGTTATTATATATATATATATATATATATATATATATATATATATATGTATCTATGTATTAATAAACAAACTAAATTTGGATAAGATAAAAATTTCTCTCGAATAAAACTATCTCTCTGCATTTAATCCAGGAATGAAACGATGATCACTCATATATGAAAAAATGTAATTTGACAAAAATTCAACACCCTGACGAATGTCATCCAGACATAACAGTGGGCTTTTCGAGAAAATAGATACAATTGGGAGAACCTTTTAAAATGGATGCAAGTGGTCGGTAGTTGTAGGCATTTTAGAAAACATCGTAGCTAGTCGAAAATGCTCTCGTTGATTGAAAATTCCTTAACGGTTGCTATTACCTAGTAGCAAAGGAAGGAAACAATTAGTAGAAGAGAGACGGATAGAAGAAAAAAGAGAAATAAAGAAAAAAGGATAGAAAGAGACGGAAAGACAGATGGGAGAGAGACGGTCAGAGAGGGGGGGGGGTGAGAGAGGGAATGAAATTGCTCGCACGTATCGTTCTTAGCACGCATATTTTTCAAACGGTGCTATCAACCATCATCTCATCTTTTTTCTTTCTCTTTTACTCTCGTTGAGAAAAATTTGGCTTTGTTTTAGAGAGAGAGAGAGAGAGAGAGAGAGAGAGAGAGAGAGAGAGAGAGAAGATATGAACGATACGAAAAGAGAAAGCTCCATTTCGAGAATAAGATTTTTAAAATGCTACTGTATTTTACGATGAAAAATGTGTCTCTCGTTTTTTAACTAACACATATTTATATATATATATATATATGAACAATATTTGTGTTTATGTGTGTATCTGGATATTATTATAACACATATACGTGTGTGAGCATATATATACATATACATATATACATATATATATATATATATATATATATATATATATATATATATATATAAACATGCATATATAAATATTTCTTTGTTAGTGCCATCAAGAGTAGAATGATTAGATGCGATTAGTGCGACTAGCTAATAAATCTTGGGTGCGTTATTATCAATTTATTTTAAATTTCTGAAGGTTGTTGTTTAATTTGTTTTAGAAGCGACGATTAATGAACATTAGGAATATTGTTAATTGTTATTATTAGGAAAAAAAATAATGTGTTAATATTTTCTCTTCTCTCAACATCCAAGGATCGACGAATTCATTGACCGATTTTGTTCTCGTTTATTTATTTATTTATTTATTTATTTATTTATTTATTTATTTATTTATTTTCGTTCGTACGTTTTTGCAAAATTGTAAGCAGCCAAAGCTTGACAATGACCTTGGCAACACATGAATTCAGAAAGAATACATTCTTCTAGGTCTATATGAGGTCTCAGGACACGCTATAAAACGATGAAATATCGACGAAAAGTTAAATTGTAGGTGCTCGTCGGATTCTTATCTAAGATAATATCTACGACCTTTGTTAGATCGAAGATATCGATTTCCATAAAATAAAAAGAGAAAAAAAAAAAGGAAAAAAAAAAGAAGAAAAAAGATCACCACAAATAACATTAGATTTATCCGTCAAAATCCGAGAACAAAATTTTACCCCGACCTGTAGCCCTTCTTCTCTTGTCCCCTCCCCCTCACGATCCCAAAAACGCTCACACACACATACACACACATTTTTATTCGAAATATTTTTCTCTAAAACCAATAGAATGGGATACGTTCAACCATATCGTTTAAAATAGGTCAAACCCTGTATATTATTATACGTATAGAAAGAGAAAGAGAGAGAGAGAGAGAGAGAGAGAGAGAGAGAGAGAGAGAGGGAGGGAGAGAAAATAAAAGAAAATAAAGAAACAAAAAAGGAAAAAGAATTGTCGATAGAGATCACCGAAACGTTTACTAGAACGAAACGGGAAAAAATTCATTGAACCACGAGGACGTTCTTGTAAGCTCTACGTGACTCGTTTCGATTCAGTAAACGTACGGACACGTTCAACCCCCTTAAAGAAAATCCTCAACCCCCTTTAGCAACCCCCTCGTTCGCTTTGAAATCGACGTGTCTCCGACACGAGAGAGATAGAGAGAGAAAGGTGAGAGAGATACGAGACACGATACGATATCTTTCAAAGAAAAAAGGGAAGCAAAGAAACGATCGAAGAAAAGCACGTGTATTAGTTATTATGCATGGTAGAAAAGAAAAAAAAAAAAGAAAAAAAAAGAAAGAAAAAAAGCATGAAATTGGTACGACGTGATCGATAATTAGTAGTATCACGTAACGATTAAATTAACGATAAGTAACACGAGCTCGAAGTGATTAGAGTTTAATTATTTTAATTAGTATCATTCAACGTTACACCTTTTCTTCCTTTATTCGTTCTTTTACTTTTACCAATATTATATCTTATATATAAATATATATATATATATATATATATATATATATATATTAAAAAAATTTTTTTTTCTTCTTGCAGTTATTTTATCGTTTATCGCATTTGATTCTCTCTCTCTCTCTTTCTCTCTCTCTCTCTCTCTCTCTCTCTCTCTCTCTCTCTCTCTCTTTTCTTCTTTAATTTCTTTTTTTTTTATATCTTTTCGTTCAACGATTTGCACTATCAGTTTTATTTTTCTCATTTGATTCCTATACCACACATATATGTACATTTGTTATTATTATTATCATTTTCTACTTATGGTCCGAATTTATTTCAATGATTTATGTATAATACTAGTATGTTTCTTTTTATTAATACCTATACCCTTCATCGGTAATTTATCGATTACACTGTTATTATTATTTTGTAATTATCTGTGTATGAGTATCAATGAAGATATGATATACTATAGTTGTATCTATTTACATGAAAACTATATTACAATAATTAAATTTTCAGAGCATCAAAAAATTAAACAAATATTTACACGAATGAAAGAAGAAAAAAAGAATTTATATATATATATATATATATATATATATATATATATATATATATATATATATATATGTCTTAAATTTATTTAATTTGTAAAATAATTAGAAATATAAGAAACATATTTTCGATTGAAACAGACATTTCTTTTTTTTTTTTTTAAATAATTATAATTTCACTTAATTATCAATAAATCCATAGTAATCCTAAATGATAAAAATAAAAATCTATAGTAATTCTATTGGCACTCTTAACTCTTCTTTTTTTTTCCTTTTCATTCTTTCAATTCAGAATTGAAAGAATGAAAATTAGAATACCTTGTAACATTAGCTTCGTAACATTTCAATAAAAACATTGAAATGATTAATGATTCTTTTAAAATTTCGACGTATAACTTTGAACATTGTTTTCTAATTAATAACGATAACACTTCAATCATCGACAATACCTAAATACATCCCTTTAATTTTGTCTAAACAACAAATATCGTAATTACGTTCCCTATCTTCTCAATTACAAAAAAATAACAAAACAAGAAACACAAATAAAAAGCACGAACAAAGGCAACGAAAAAAAAAAAAAAAAAAAAGAAAGAAAAGAGAGGATCGACGTAAATAATAATGGTACTTCAGTACGGAGTAATAATTACATCTCACCGATAGATCTTCAATTTTCCGGTATGAACGTGCCTTTATACTCGGCCTTCGAGAGAACGAACGAACGAACGAACGAACGAACGAACGAACGAACGAACGAACGAACGACAAGTGGTAGTACTATTACAGAGTGAGAAAGAGGGGGAGAGAGAGAGAGAGAGAGAGAGAGAGAGAAAAAGTGAAAGAGAAAGAAAAAGAGAAAGAGAGAGTGGGAGGGAGAGGGAGGTGGAAGTAGAGTTGGAAGTAGAAGGTAGAGGGGCATAGATAAAAGGGCTGTAATGAAACATTATCAGGCACGAAAGGTAAAAAGACGAAGGTCCGAGCTTGTATAGAATGTTGAATTATGTCTGCAAAGGGGGACGCTCGAGAGGGGTGAAGCTTAGAGACTGGAGGGGTAATAACTCATACTGCTCCGTACACAATACCATTGTGTTCGTTGTACAGAAAGATAGAGAGAGAGAGAGAGAGAGAGAGAGAGAGAGAGAGAGAGAGAGAGAGAGAGAGAGAGAGATTCTGTGTAGAGAACATAGGGACCGCGCGCTGGTGCGTATTTGTGTGTGGTGTGTGTAGATGTATATAATATATATATATATATTCTACATAACCACTTCTACCAACACACTTCTAAAATTACTCTATCCTTTTACAAGTATAACGTGTCTCAACACACATACATATAATACGTAGCACCTATTATTCGGTAGATAGTTACTACATAATGATTAATAACTTCATGAAGATAATTCTTGGGAAATATATTTTCGATGAATTGTATATAGTGGTATGTACCTACATATGTATCTTCGTCCCGATAATCTTAATGGATTCTTTCGTTTATTTTTGTCTTTCTTTCTGTCTCTTTTTCTCCCTCATCTTCTTCTTCCTTTTATTTATTTATTTAATTATTTCGTTGCAACAGACTTTCGTGTTACGCTTACTATCCGAAATTTGGTAGAATTCTTTTTTACGTTTATATTCGTAGTACTTAACAATATATATTTTTTTATTCATTTAAAAAAGAAAATTACAATAAATACGTATTTCTTGATGATTTCTCCTTTTTTTTATACTAAATTAAAATACTTTATCATGAAGGTTGATCTGATTAATAAACACATTTATATATTTTATATATGAAGGAAAGAAAGGAATATAGAAAGGAACTATCATAAATCCGCAGCATTCAAAAAACAAAAACTCTCCATTATTTTAACTAAATTATAAGATGTAATTATGTCCAGATCAAAACGTAAATATTACGTTAATATTAAAAATATATTCATATTTTTCGGGATGAAGAAAAATAACAAAAAAAAAAAAAAGAAAAAGAAACCGAAGAGAAAGAAAACAAAAATACCATAAATCCGCGGCACTTTGATAAACTCACGTTTCATTTCTGCTAAATTAAGAAATCCTATCCGGATCAACGCGATTCGTAGGCGTTGCAATAATATTAAAAACGTACTGATATTTCCAAGAAAGAACAGAAAGAAAAAAAGTAATAAAACAGAAAAAGAAAAGAATGATCCACATAATTTCTCGATAAACTTCAATTCATTTCCGTTGAATTAATAAACTATATTAGTCGATACGATTCGTGAGCGGTACGTTAATATTAACAAAACACGTTCCTACTTTATATATATATATATAAAAAAGAAAAGAAAACTATCATAAATTCACAGCCATTTAATAAAATATCCATTTATTCCTAATAAATTAAGGGATCTCACCCCGTCCAAATCGATAAGACTCGCAATAACAGTGCATTAACATTTCTCATAAGGATCGAAAAAGAAAAAAAGCATCGAAAAGAATAGAAAAAGAAAAAAGAAAGAAAAAATAGCAGAAAAGGAGGGATGGTTGGGCGGTAGAGGAGGAGGAGGAGGAGGGATGGGGTGAAAAAGAAGAAACGTTTCCAAGCAATGACGTTCGCGATTCGGTTATCCACGTGGCACACGGTTGTGACTTAGGATGAACAGTGGGCAGATACCAACTCGTATCAACGCTACACGAAAGAGGTGGGATCGTGGTTTAGAGCCGTACTTGATGAAGAGAGAAATGGGTACCGTGGCTAACGTCTCCTTGTCCATGGCTTTCGTGCATGTAAAAGGAACCTTAATACCCCATACCACAGCTATGATTTGCTTTGAATAATAACTCAAAGGATCCCCGTCCTGGATATATATATATATATATATATATATATATATATATATATATATATATATATATATATTACTCACACACACGTTATATATCAAATGATAGCGTACGAATTGTGTGCGTCCATATATATGTCTATGTAAGTGTGTAAATCTACAAGTGTGTGGTTTCTCACCTACCTATACGCATACCATATACATTCATATATATATATATATATATATGCATGTATGTATGTATGTATATATGAATAGACATACACAAAGACACACACACACACACAGAGAGACAAGATGCGCTTTGCTCATAGTTTCATACATATTTCAGTAACGATGAAAATCATACTTGCTAATTTCACTGGCTTGTTTTGTACGAAACGAATCGCTCCACCAAGTTGCATATGAAAACCTATATCGGATAAAATCGATAAAAGTCTCTCTTTGTATGTGAGTTTTCTTTTTCGTTTTCATTCCTTTCGTTTTTTTATTCTCTACGATCGATCTAGAACAGATGATGTGTGTGCGTGTGTGTGTGTATGTGTGCGCGCGCGTGTGTTGTGATATTAGATATTAGATATACTTCGATGAAACGCGAGACTATCGTTATAACGTTCTAATATTTAAAAAAAAAAAGGAACAAAAAGGAAAAAGAGAACAGAAAAGAAAGAAAAAGATTATTTTGTTTCCCGTTCATTCGAAATAATTGGCCTTGATCTCGATCAAGTTAAAAAACAAAAAAAACCGAGTTTATATATTTCTCATTATATTTGAAATAAAATCATTCGTTTTGTTTTTGTAAACGAACTTTTTCGGATTATGATTGGTTAAAACCGGATATTATTTTTATTTTATTTTATTTATTATTATTTGGAAATAATACGATTTATTTCATATCTAAGGAAGATCTACGTTTTGATTATGATCGATCATTCAGATAGAAATACATCAATTAATTAATTAATTAATTGGTGAAATGACGATAATAAATAAATAAATTATCGATTTTGATTTTCCAAACAACGTATATATGTATTATACGTTGCGACGTACGCGTACGTATATACTCGATGTAAATAACGCGGTGAAACTTAACAAAACAGGACATTGGTACGATATGAAAAAACAAAAATAAACATTACTATAGATTAGAAGGTTAGAGAAATAATAGAATATGGAAGGACACGTTAGTTGTAATCGAGCAGCCAGCCGAGATTGATCGTAATATCAAAATCCGTCGTAGAAATTAATATTTCTAATTCGTAGATCTAAAGGTATTTTCTTTATCTAAATATATTTAGATTAGATTTAATTATAAGCTTAGAAATAACTATATTGAATACGATTTTTGAAGTCGATGAATTCGTAAAAATCGAATGAAATTATTAGTGACGATTAGAATCAGAAAATGATTTTCTTTATTCTATTTAAGATCAAAGAATGATTTGAAATAAGGAGGAAGAATAATTAACTACGATTAGTATTACAATATGATTGTCTTTGCTATAACCACGAAATTATATTGAATAAGAACAATTAATAATCACAATATGCAATTATAATAAGAAAACAATTTTTGTCGCTCTATAGCCTCTTTAAATGATTTCGATTTATAAGGAAGTACGATTAAATACGATTAGAATTCAACGATGATATCCGTCGATATATAATCACTGATTAGAATTTAATTAATCATCGATTATTCCTAGCTATAACCTCGAATGATTTAAAATAATGGAGGAAGAATAAGTAAACATTATTAGAATTCGTAAATGATTTTCGTCAATATATATATATATATATATAAAACCTGAATGATTTGAAATAAATAGAAGAAAAGTTTGATAAAACAGATATTAGAATTGAAATTAGAAAATCGTCGATAAATTTTCTGTTCAATCTTTATCACGTTTTATTTTATATAGGAGAAAATAATTGTCGTTAGTCATTATAATGATTATGAGTATAAATAATATAAATAGAAAAAATCGTTGGGGAACGTATATGTATATAAAAATAGAAATATATACTTAAGTACAGAATACATTAGAGAAATAAACATTAGAAGATGATATCTGAAGGTTATGATATTAAGAGGTTATTAGAAATAAATATTAGTGAAGGACGGTCAGATAGGAGAAGTTTGTAGTTGTAATCGAGCAGCAGAGTAGTCGATTTAGATAGAAATACATATTAACTTGTCTACGACTAGACATCTAATCTAAGGACATCTAATTTAATACCACGTCTGCTTAATTTCTATGTATATAGCTTAGAATGAATTGTATTTTCTAAATATTATTTTATATATGGACGTGTATATACGTAGGTATATTAGATAGAATTAGAATTTGAAAATGGTTATTTTAAAGATATATCAACTGGATTAACCAATCGAATGAGCTCAAAATATTAATTTGTCTACGACGATTAGTTTATTCTCGATCTAATATTACATCTTAATTTCAGAGTAAATTTTAGAATTAATTATATTTTCTAAACATTATTTTAGATTCGACGTTACTATATAGTAGTTTAGATACGCGCACGCGCGCGTGTGTGTGTGTGTAAAAGAAACTATTAGAATTTGAAAATCGTTATTTTAAAGACAAATCAACTGAGGAGCAGCAAGTCGAATAAAATCGAGAAATATTAATCCGCTTACGACCTTAGTACATATAATGTAATATTACGTCATTTTATTTATAAGTATACATAACTTAGAATTAGTAATATCTTTTCAATAAAACTTTAGATATTTTACATCCAAATATATATATATATATATATATATAAAGTTGTATGTATGTATGTATGTATATATTATATTATATACCCAATTTCTCTATATATTGGGAACCATATTAGAGTTAGAAAATCCTTAACTTATTTTGTAAACAACGAACACTCTAATAATCGTTTAAACAATTTTAATAATGAATGAGAAAGGTGCTTCTGGATCAATATGCTCTAATATCGATTATGTTAGAATTAAAAAAAGAAAAAGAAACTAACGATAGCTTACTAAATTATTGAATGAAACGTCTTTTAAAACGAAGTTAGAGATGGAAAGAGATAGAAAGACTGTTTATTCTTTCTCGACGATAGAAGTTGACCTAATAAATATCATTATAGTTTTCTTTTATTCTTCAAACTTGCGATGGATTTCTTTCCTTCGTTAACTTTGTGTTTCAGAAAAGAAACTCGACCAAAAGACTCCAAGTTCGTGAAAGTTCTTTTAGCATCTCGTTTCTCTGTGACTTCCTGAGAAATTTTAATTCCGCAAATTACCATTGTGAAAGACATTATTTTATATTCTCTTTTCTCGAAAAATTTTGTGAACGAATCAGAAGGATCCAACCGTTTTTTTTTTTTTTCTTCCAAAGAAACTTAATGAATTTAACGTATTTAATAATATATTGTAAGTGAAATATGTAAGGTTACAATATGTTAAGATTAAGATTTTAATAAGAATTATTATTATTTAAGTAGAATATTTTTATGTTCAGAAAACATCTTTATTAATGTAACACATAATATTATATACATACATTGTAATGTAATAAAAAGAAGGGTATATATTACATCTTAGGGGTGACCTGTAATCTAATATAAATTACGAATGAATTTTAGGTATTTCGGTTTAAAGAAAATGTGACTTTTAACTTTATCAATATATTTCCATTAAATATATTTAATATATAATGCAAATATTATATACATATATATATATATATTTTTTAATAAGAACTGTAATATCTATCGTAAAAAAAAAAAAGGAAGACAAAATTACAAATTACAAATCGGTCAACGATATTCACATTTAAGAAAGAGACAAAACAAAAATGTTTCACTTAACACAACCAATACATTTTTATTAAACTGACTTGCTTGCTATTATATTAAGCATATAACAAATATACTATTCTAAAATTATAATCTAATCCTAAAACAAAATCAGAGATCACCATACGATGCTTTAATTCGAGGGAAAGAAAAATAAACGTTT
>OU426857.1:4258953-4261453 GCA_911387685.1 Dolichovespula media | reverse complement strand
TGAAGGAAGTGGATGGAAGAACGATATCAGAGTAATAGCCAATAGTAATTAGTCTCTGTCCTTAAAGTGAAGTGAAATGGTCTGTCCTTGGAGAACTATGCAGAAGAGAGAGCTGCGTAAGAGTAAAACGACCAAAGAAAGCGTGGCCTGTCCTTGAAAAAGTACGTTGATAGAGCGTAAAAAGGTAGACAACGAAATGTGACGATCAGGACAACGAGATTAGATTACTGAAGTAAGCGAGGACGAGAAAACGGCAAGGTAAGGAAATGACCAGAGGATCGGGGAAAGGGCGGTGGGGAGGGGGGGGGTGGGTGGTTCAATCTTGAGTAGACCGCCGAAGAGAAACACCAAGTTGATAAGAGTAACGTGGCGAGTCTTGAGTAGACCGACGAAGCAGAGTTACGTCGGAGTTAAGTTGAGTCCTTGAATCCAGGAGCGGAGCAACGAATTGTCACTTTAGAGTTACGGGTTGAGCGATGAGTAACGTAACGAGTCCGCGATTAGACCAACGCGAAAAGGCATTCGATTAAAGAGAGACGCATGAATGGTTATCATCGAGTACGATTCTGATTGAACAAGCCGCGTCATGTCTGAGTAAAGTATTATACATTAGGAATTAGGTCCGGGGAAGTCAAGGTAAAGAGTTAAGTTTTTAGACGAACAAAATTTGTGCGAGAGACACTTATATATATACTCTACTATATATATATATATAGTACATAATACAATATAAATATATATACGTACGTATGTATGTATGTATATATATATATATCTATATGTATGTATGTATATATCTATATATCTATATGTATCTATATGTATGTATATATATATATATATATATATGTATGTATGTGTATAAATTATCAAATGTATTATATATATACATATTAAATCGTACATATTTACTCGTACATAATCGTATACATATTTAATCGTATATATACATATTAAACCTATATATATATAATGCACGTACGCGCGCGTATATATACTATATATATAATATATCATTATTATATATTAAATTGACAAAGTCTTTATATTTACTTATCTATATCGATTTATCTATCAATCTATCAATCTATCAATCTATCTATCTATCTATCTGTCCATCCATCTATCTTTCTATAGATATATATATATATATATATATATATATCTATACATATCTATACATACATATATATATATATATGTGTGTGTATATATATATATATATATATATATATATATATATACACATACACACATGTTTGCATAGTATATATGTATATATGAGAACGGATAGAACCGGTAAGGAAACATCGTTAACGCTTTTGATTTCCAGGGAGGAAGAGAAGGTAGCAATTTAACGTTAAGGAAGAAACGAGATTCGGTTCTAAGAAGAGCAGAATTCCTAACCAAGTTTGGATTTATTCGCTCCCACACATCGTTTCGACCTTTACCCACCGTGACGATTTGATTAGCAGTAAAGGCTCGAATTACCCATCAACGTGAAAGGTAAAAAAAGAAGAGGATACGTAAACGAAACTTTGCTGTTAAAAGCTTTAAAAGGACAAAAAGAAAGAAAAGACAGAGAGAAAGAGAGAGAGAGAGAGAGAGAGAGAGAGAGAGAGAGAGGAAGAAAAAAAGAGAGAAAGAATATTCGTCGTGAACATGAAACATTAGATTAGTTAGTTAAATAGAAGAATTAGACGATCATTTCGATATTTTAATCGCGTTTAAACTAAAATTTTTATTTTTTTTTTCAGATAAATTAAAAAAGAAAGAAAGAAAAAATACATAAAAGAAAAACGGAAATATTTATTATTATTATTATTATTATTATTATTATTATTATTATTATTATTATTATTATTATTATTATTATTATTATTATTATTATTATTATTAATGAGTATCTGGTTGCGAATAATAATTGGAATGATAATTTAATATATATATATATATATATATATATATATATATATATATATAATAATAATAATAATAATAATAATAATAATAAAAATATATATATATATATATATATATATATATATATAATCAAATATTAATAGAACTAGTAAGAGAATGATAATGTACAAAACAATATGATAATAATAGTAATAATAATAATAATAATAATAATAATAATAATAATTTAATATTTTGATTTTGTTTCTCTTAGAAATGATTTCGTATAATTACTGTATTATAATAATATTTTCTTGAGATTCGACGTTGAAATTTATTCTTCATTATCCTCTAATTATTACTTCCATTTATTTAATAATGTTCAGATTTAATTAACCAAATTGAGGATGCAAACATATTAATAATAATTTCCCTTTACAATTGTATTTCCATTCTATAATCCATATTTAAGAAAAAAATAAATAAATAAATAAAATAAAATAAAAACTTCGTTCAATATTTCTATAATGAGAAACTTATAATACATACATTGTTGTACGTCGACTGAGTTCTTTTGTCTTACGAATGAAATTATACG
>OU426857.1:4248953-4253953 GCA_911387685.1 Dolichovespula media | reverse complement strand
GTATGTATGTATGTATGTTGTATGTATGTATGTAAGTGTATGGCACTTTTTCCTCGCATGCAAACAAAGATTAACAAGTTCTTTGTTGGTGCTAGACACGAAGCTCCCGGCAAAGAGTTTTTTCTCTTTCCGCTTCAAATGGAACGCATCTGGGCTTTTTCTCACTCGGTAAGTAGTATACACGCGTACCAGTTACGGGACCATTGCAACAACGACGAAAACTCGAAAAACCGCGTCTACTGGCCACTAAGAGTAAAAGAGAGAGAGAGAGAGAGAATCCATGAAAAACAAAAATAAAAATAAAAGCCAAAAGAAAAAAAAATTATTAAGTGAATAAGATAAAGATAGAACGAAAGAGATAAAGGTAGAGAGATAGAGAGAGAGAGAGAGAGATTATAGAATTTTATTCTTTCGTTTAGCTACTTAAAAATTAAGTCCTCCACTTGAGTACCATGTTAGTAAATGAATAGTTTATACGATGAGCTTGCATTGTTAAAAGTAGAATGTTAATTAATTAAAGCTCTTAATTTTACTTTCCTTCTCTATTTTTTCCCTTCTCTAACCCCACCCCCACCCCCACCCCCCCTCTCACTTCAACCCGTAGCCAACGTTTCAATTTTTTCCTCTCCTTTCTTTTCTTTTTTGTTATTTGTTCCGGCGAGCATCACATTCGTTATTAAGTTATTAGGGTGCATGTTAAAATTAATTCGGGAAGCGAATTAAAATTTTATTATCAAGATTATGGTGTGTGTGTGTATATATGCGTTTGTGTGTGTGTCTATATATATATATATATATATATATATAATTGGTAAAATAGTAAAAAAAAAAGCTTCTTGGGAATTAAATTTTATAATTCATATTATATAGGTAGATTCAAGAATTTCTCTCTCTCTCTCTCTCTCTCCCTCTATCTCGCTCTTTCTCTCTCCTTTTTCGGATTAGAGAAACAAAATTTGTTAAGCTAATATCGTTGTTATATTTAAAATAACAAAATTTATAGTTTTTATAGATATTAAATATTCTTAAATATTAAATCCATTTTATTAAACTAAAAGCGTCGACTTTATTCGATCTAATTCTCTTTCATATATTAGAACGTAAAAGATCAATTTTCTAACATTTCAGGAGCCAATCAATTTATTATCATAATCATCGTAATTGCACGTAATCGATCGAAATCCAATTCATTGCGTATTAATTTTAACACACGTATTATATCGTACGCCATACGAGATCGATCGGTTAAGGTTAGCCAACAAACTATTTTCTACATTATATCGACTAACATAATATTGGGTTTAAAAAAATAATAATAAAAAATAAATAGGAAAAAAGAAACATACTTATGTACGTTACATGTGTGTGTTTAATTAATGATAGAAAAAAAAAAAAAAAAAAAAAAGAATCAAATCGAATCAAAAACAAAGCAACGAAATAATTTCGTCAACTTAGAATATTCTCGTATTTTTCTAATATCCCTAATACAGATTTTTATCGATTGTGGCGATGATGATGGGATGGGTATGTAGAGGAAGAGAGGAGTAAAGAAGATGTGGATGTTCCTATCAAATCGTATGTATAAATGTTCTAACGCCGTTGTTCCGCGTGCAATCATGTTTAGAAGTGTTAAAGGATGAGCTCTCTTAGTCCGGTAAACTAATATCACGCGAATGGCATCGATTTTCTAGGACTAACAGATGCAGGAACGTAAATAGGTCACCGTCCAGTTGAGTATTTCCGAATTGCTTGGCAATGTTGCAACCAAAACCGAGTCCATTAAACTTGAAACAGAGATTAGAGGATTTCCGTGCATCGCGCCCAAGTAGAATTGGCACGGTCATTTACCGTGAATCCAACAACCATAAAAATAGTTGGGGTAGTTCGAAGTGGTGCTGCTGATGGCGGCAGGGGGGTGGTTGTGGGGTTGGTGGTGGTGATGGTGATATGGTGGTGGTGGTGGTGGTGGTGGCAGTCGTAACACGAGAGCGAGAGAGCTCCCAACGGACGAGTATAATAGAAGATTCGATACGACGTTGGGAACGGACAAACCAGTTTCCGTATTTCCCCCTTCTTCAACATTTCCAAGATATTTTTCGTTTAAAACCGAAAATAAAAAAAATTTTCTCTTTTTTGTTTTTTTGTTTTTTTTTTGTTTTTTCTTTAATTCCACTCATAACAAAAGTTATTCGTTTGATATATCCACGGGAGGGAGGGGGGGAATTAATCGATTAAATCATTAATTAAAAATTTTATTCCCTGAACAGCTGTCGTTGTATAATTTTTGTATTCATTTAACTGGCTAATGCATAGGATAATTAATCAAAAAAAAAAAAAAAAAAAAAAAAAATCATTAATTTAAAATTTCATTTCATGAACAACTGTCGTTGTATAATTTTTGTATTCTCACTTAATTGGCTAATGGATAAGAAAATTAATCAATAAAATTATTAATTTAAATCTTTATTCTATAAACGATGGTCGTTGCATAATTTTGTTTTTTTAATTCATTTAATTATTTAATTCATAAAATCATTAATATAAAATTTTATTCCTATGGACAATCACCATTGTATAATTTTTGTATTCAGTTAATTAATTAATACATACGAAAATCAAACAATAAAATCATTAGTTTAAAACTTTATTCTATAAACAAATCCAGTTCGGTATTTTAATTCCATTCTTTGTTCTAATTGGAATAAGTTTTATTTTTTCTCTCCGTTGAAAGGATCCAAGTGAATAGGATTAAACGAATGATGATTAGTTTTTATAATAAATCGTATTTGTAAAATTGTAAAAAAAAGTTTATCGGATTCATTTATAAAATCTATTCTAAGCGCAATTATCATATATTCGAATACCGTTCTAATCTAATCTGATAGTAACAATCCTCTGGAAAAAAAAAGAAACTAAGCGGTTACGATTGAGGAAATGATATCGATTAGTTACTTTCAGAATTAGTCAATTAGATTAACTACCATATTAGAATATTTTTGAACAATTAAATGTATACATATCGTATAGATTTATAAAATGAAAAAGATAATATAGGCTCATTAAAAACGTAAAAGATTATTATCTTTTCGTCATAATTAGACGAGAACGAATTATTTACGGAAGCAATTACTGAGATTGGTGCATTGAAAAATTTTCTCGAAAAAATAAAAGATATATAATACGTACTGTTATTCGTTTATACGAGACAAAAAATTTCGAATTAATTATTTAACAAAAATTCAAAACTGTCTTAATAACTGAAAATCTTATCAATCTTTTCGAATAATATTTTGTATGATCGATCTAAAATACCTTGTGGAGTGGGGCCGAAAGTTCTTAGGTGATATTAAAAATCAATTACTATCTCTCGAGTCTTTCAATCTATCTATTATCTATTTTTCAGATTACAAAATTACAAACGTAGGAATTTTTTTTACTATATGAAAAATAAAAAAATATAAAAGTTAATCAAGAAAGTGCCGACAATGACTAATCGTTTTTTAATATCACATAGGAACTTTTGTACCTTGGATATCTGGATTTATTTGAATTAATTTATTATTATTATCATCGTCATCGTCGTCGTCATTATCATCATCATCATCGTTATTATATACATATATACAAACACACACACATATAATTTATCGATGATCTAAAACATTTTTCGAAAATTAATTTACAAGTGAATAGATAAATTTCATGAGACAATAATGCCACTCTAATTAGAAGTATTGTTGAGTGTAACATTGAGATATAAAAATAAAAAAATAGAGAAAAGAAAAAGATAAAAACAAGAGAGAGAGAGAAAAAGAGAGAGAGAGAGAGAGAGAGAACTCGGTAATGTAACGACGTGAGATAGGTCGATGGATCGTTCTCGATCGGCAGCTCGAGAGCATCGTTGTTATCGAACAAATGACAATAAATGGTGTGACGCGTAGTCGAAGACAGTTCCAATTTATTCTCCGAACGAAAAGAGAGAGAAAGAGAGAGATAGAAATAGAGATAGAGATAGAGATAGAGTGAAAGAGAGTCAGAGAGAGAGAGAGAGAGAGAGAGAGAGAGAGAGAGAGAGAGTTATAGCAGTCGAGTCCTTTGGCAGAACCCTTTGCGAAATAGTCAACCGGTCAAGCTCTACTACCACCACGCGAATGCACACGCTAAAATATCGAAAATATATCGTAGGTCGAGGATGTAGAAATAACCAGAACCAAAAACAGTATCGGGTTCAATCGGGAGAAGCCATTGAAATGAGTGCGAATTACTTTTACGTTCATTCTCGTTTTGATTTTGGTATTATAGTACAAACTTACTTTCTTTCCTTTATATTTTCCTTCTTTCTTTTCTTTCTTTTTTTTTTTTTTTAATTTTTTTAATTTTTTTCGTTTCTTCTTATTTCTTATATCTTCGTACTTCGGTCGAATTATATGTAATTAGGTGCGAAGTTATAACCGGAAGTCGAATGAAAAAGATATTGGTACTGTTTTAAAAGGTCGAGTTGAGGTTTATTCCGATTAGTATTGTTTATAAATATGTATTAACAATAACCTTACCAGAACCAGGTCAAATTAACGGTTCGAAATTTAATTATGAATTGTTCTGTAAATTCTTAGATTCCCTGATTGATCAATTTCACGCATTTTGATTTCTTTTTTTTTTTTTTTTTTTTTTTTTTTTTACTTTGTTTTCTATTGAGAGAAATTCATCGCCTGACTCGTTTACCGTGACATGTCATTCGCGACCTGGGTACAAATTTGTATCTTTTTTGTTTTGTTTTTGTTAATTTTTCTACCTGAGACCTTATCTCTCGACTTAAGTATTTCGATTATGAACAGTTGAATACGTCTCTCAACACAATATGGATTTGTAAGCCGGTTGATTTATTGAGAATAGTGAAAATAGTTACGAGCGCGATGTTGGAATCTGTTGGCTGTTGATGAGCAAATATTTCCAACGAAGATGAGATGTAAATTTACACAGTATACATACCAAGTGAGCCT
>OU426857.1:4241453-4243953 GCA_911387685.1 Dolichovespula media | reverse complement strand
AATTATGAAGATGTATAAGATAAATATTATATCTACATTAGTTAATGTACATATATATAAGTGTTAAATAATATAACAATTAAAATGAGAAAGAGACAGATAATCGAACCTTTCATTTATTTATAATGAACGAAATGGATTTGTAATTATTATTAAAAGCCTAAAACGTTTTACGTTGAAATCTCTTGAATAGCGTATCGTCGAATTAATTTTGAAACAGAAAATTTTAGTAAAATTATCATTTCAAATCATTTTCAGAAATTATTATATTCATTACTTTATGCCGATTACAGTGATGTTAAGCGGCAATCGTAAGAATCGATCGTGTCATAAACTGAGATTACATAAAACATTGACGAATAAAATAAAACAGTTTAGAATGATGATAAAGTAAAAATAAATTATTAGAGATTAAATCTAATCGAGGCCTTTGAAAATAAACAAAAACAAATTATAAGAGACTTATATTGTCTACTAATACCTATAATTATAATAAATCTAATGTTTTCTATTTGTTATATATATATATATATATATATATTAAAAAAAAATCGATCATCAATAATCTAATTAATCAAATCGTTTGGTCTAAAAACATTGATTTTAATTCTAATATCGTAGGATACCCATGTAATATATATCAAAATGTATCGATGACAATATAAATCATCATAATAATATAATCGTTTAATTAGAATTTATTACTCAATATATCCTAATCCAAATTAATTATCTAATATTCTAATCCTAACGAGATTCATTCTTAGCGTTATTTTTCAAACAAGCACCTCCTATCCATTGCACGCAATAACTCCTATTATATATATCCCACATTAAAAAAAAAAAAAAAAAAGAAATATTATAATAATAAAAAACGTACTTTCGTAATAAAAAGAAAGGAGGGGGTGGGAAAAGAGAAAACGAATTTTTTCCCTCTCTCTCTCTCTCTCTCTCTCTCTCTCTCTCTCTCTCTCTCTCTCTCTCTCTCTCTCTCTCATAGATATTCTGGTAAAACGAAATATGGTGAAACGACGAATTACATGGCTTTTTGTAAAATGTGTGCATCGTCACGAATCTAATTAATTACGTACTCCTCTGTATTTCATTATGCATTAGTCGCTCAATCAAGCGACCCGTAACGATGTCGATGATCATTTCGATGTGCGCTATCATTATCGCCTCCCTTTATGACGTAGATTAACGGCCTGAAAATGCATAATGTTTGCCGTGTCCATCGTTTTCATTTGTACTTCGATGCAATTATCATCTCCGTGTTCGCAAAATTGTTGGACGAACTCCGTAGTGTGGTTAACAGGATTCTCTGCTTATCGAAAGTTTCGATCAATTTTTTTTTATTCTTTTATTTTTTTCTTTCTTTATTTATTTATTATTATTATTATTATTATTATTATTATTTTTTTTTTTTTTTAATAAATTCGCCATATTTCATACATTTCATTATCTATATAGACATGTATGGATATTAACTTGAACGTTATAAATATCTCGTATATGTTTTTTAATGATAAGAAAAGAAAAAAAAAATATCAGAGAAAAGAATTACACTTCGTTATAAGGTTATAGATGTATTCAATGTATTTACGACGGGAGAAAAGAATTTTTTGTCAAAAATTTACTTACTCATCTACATTTATTAATTATAATGTATAATAAAACGAATAATATAAGATACATGTTCCCTTTTTACGATCATAATTTGGAATATGTAGAAATCGAGAAATCGAAATAAGAAAGATAGAAAGAATAAGCGAAAATAGAAAAATAAATGAAAGAAAGAATAACAAAACAAAAAAACAAAAATTACTATAATTTTATATTACTATAAAACTGTTATGGTTTTATCTGTATATAGAGACGTATATGCGTATACATATAGCTATTTACTTACATGTACACACATATTATATTTCCTTATATCACACACACACCCACCCACACATACACACACACACACACAGAGGACACAGACAATGCATAATGAAATATTATCAAATAAATAATTATAAACTTAATGCTCTTTGCCGATACAAATTTTCACTATTCGTTTAAATTCTCCATCGATCGGCCCAATCGGCTACGACGAAAATTGCAATAATTTCATACTGCAGGATCCGCGTCCAATATATGAGATATTTAATATGGAATGTCATTACTACATTTTCCCTGTTTCCAATCTTTGCCATTTTCTAGATTATATTATACAGAAAGTAAATTACGTAGGTAATTCGAGCGACAAACAAGCGAATTCAAACTAAAACGGTATACTGAGAAACGCCATTATTATTCCTGGTCTTTGTTTTGATCGTCTGACACACCCTCAACCTCCCCCACCGCCCAGCCTCTCGCACCCGGCCCATTCCCTTTCAGGAATAGATAATATCTTAGGATAGAAATTAACAGAGATTTTGTAAACCTATTTGGAATGGGGGCTCGAATTAAGCTATTCAAAATATTCTATGGGACGAGAATCATGTTAATC
>OU426857.1:4216453-4236453 GCA_911387685.1 Dolichovespula media | reverse complement strand
AGAGGGCGTACGATAAACGTGAAAGATGGAGATTTGACGTAATAGAAAGAGAAACAGAGAGATATAACAAGTAAAAGATACAGAGAGAGAGAGAGAGAGAGAGAGAGAGGGAGGCAAATAAATTCTTCTTCCCCACCCCCACCCCTCTCTCTCTCTCTCTCTCTCTCTCTCGTAACATCGCCTATCGTGAAAAAAAAAACAAAAAAAAAAAAATAGCAAGTTCCTTCTCGACTCTCGGATTCTAATTGTCATCGCGGCGAATCGAAAGCGAACGATCGTTGCATTTTAATGCAACGCGGCTTGAACGATGATATCATGCACCCTATGTACCCCTCTCCTTCTTTCCCTGCCGCCTTCACTCACTTCTTTTATTTGCACACTTTCAATGTGGTCGTCGACGGCCTACCTCAACGTTCTCCTCGACGAAAGTATTTTGCATTTTAGAAGCGTTGCACTTTTTCGATCTTTTATCGATACAAAAGTGTATTTGATATGTAAAAATTCGAAAGAGATATCTGAGGGGTCGAGGAAATAGAAAGAGAGAAAGAAGAGAAGATAGGTAGATAGATATAGATAGATAGATAGATAGATGGATAGAGAGAGAGAGAGAGAGAGAGAGAGAGAAAATGTTTGAATATTCTATTTCGATTGAATTTTTATATCGTCTTTTCGATGGGGTTAAGAAAGATCGTTTCAGTTTCTCCATTTTTATTATTTATTTTATTTTCTCTTTTTTCCTTCTTCTTCTTTTTTTTTTTTTTTTTTTTTTTTTTTTTTTAAGAGGATGATTGGATCGGAATTTTTTTTTCATGAGATTGTGAAAACGATTCTGTTTTATTTAAATCCTTTGAAGAGAATCTTTTGATTGATTTCAATCGAAAGTGAACGGATTATTTTATACTTTGATGTAGATCAAACTTGTTTCCTTCTGTTTTTCTTTTTCTCTTCTTTTCTTTTTTCTTTTTACAACCATGAAGCCGATCGAATGATCAAAGTGAATCCGTCATTTTTTTTTTCTTTTCTTTTTTTTTTTTTTTTTTTTTTTTTGAAGGAAATCCCCAATGGTAAATCAATGTTATCACGTTAGAATATATTTAAACTTGTTCAAATAAAGAAGAACACCCCATATTCTATGATAACATATATATATATATATATATATAAATGTATGATTATAATATATTTTTAAACTTATTTTAATAGAACTAAACTTATTATTATATAAAATAAAATCATTCAACGTGAGGTCGATACAGAACTTTTTGTATACTTTTTAAAAAAATGAAAAAATAAAAGAACGAAAAACGTTCGTTTCTCTCTTTACTTTCTTTTTATTCGTTTATTCGTTTATTATTTTTTTTTTTTTTTATTTTCATTTTCCTCGATAGATCAATTCTCCCCGCTACATGCGCTTATCAAAAAAGAAATATTTCATTCAAATACGATATAAAATATGAAATACTTTGTTAAATATTTTTGTTGGAAATAAATGATTAATCGACGGGCCCTCTAGGGCCCTTAGTTGTTATATGTTAGGTTCCGACTTATGCTTGCGATACACTACTGTTTCTTTTTCCTTACTTCCTCTGCTTTTGTCTCCTTCCCTCCGGACAGGCAAGAAAGCAACATCGTTCTCCCTTAAACGTTCTAATATAATTCTTCTCTATAGTTATCACGCGTTGCGCAATAGATACAACCTGACAATTTTTATACGTTTATAAAAATAAAACGAATAAAATACGAATATAAAATAAATATAAAAATAAAACGAATAAAATACGAATAAAAATAATTTTGATCGTACTTCTTTCATTTCCACATTTCAAGAAATGCCAATCGTATTTTTGTTATTATTATTATTATTATTATTATTTTTTTTTTTTTTCCATTAAATCGACAGAAGTTACGTAATACTTCGTATAACCAATTTTTATACATTTCTTTAATATAGATTTTTTATTTCTCTTTCCCGCACAGACATAGACATCAGACCTACAAAAAAAGACATAGAGGCCCCGTCCCGCTCCAATCCCTCCCACCTCCTTCCAAAAATTTTTGTAACATAGAAAACGAAACAGTATCCATCAAATGTTATCCATCCGTCCGATATGCGTCTCTAACCGTCTGTATATTGGATGAAATCCTATTGGACCGAGAAGTGTAACTGCGCGTAAACGTTTCACGATAATTAGAATTACAGTTCTCCCCGATAGAACACACAATGCCGTCTTATTCTTCTCGAATAAGATACCATAAATGACGGTATGAATGTAAATATTGAAGACAAGGAGCGAGGAAATCCGAAAGGAATGAGAAAGAGAGATTAAACGAGGCAATATCCTAAAGAGATAGAGAGATAAAGATAGGGAAAGAGAGAGAGAGAGAGAGAGAGAGAGAGAAGGTTCCAAGTGATAGGGAAATTCCGGACTCCAGGATTTAAGACGCAATTTCCGTGACAACGTCGCGCGTCATCCGTCATGCAACCTACATTGGAGAACAATGGCCGACTAAAATTATGCATTCTAATTAGAAATACGCACGGGAAAACCACAGACGTTCCACGTACACTAACTCCAATGTATTTTACACGTATACGTGTGTTCGTGTGTGTGTGTGTGTGTGTATACATAGATATGTACGTACTTTCAGAGTTGCAGCGATTATGTACTACAAAAAAATTCTTAATTACTTACTATTATACTAATGCCCCGGACCCTAATCGAAATTAGACGAGTTATATAATAATCATTATTTTCTTTTATATTTCGAACGTTCCGTTTAATAATTTTTATGTTTAAAAAAAAAAAAGAAAAAGAAAAAAGAAGAGAGAGAGAGAGAGAGAGAGAGAGAGAGAGAGAATAAGATAGAGAAGTACTTTCAAATTTCATTAATTGATATTAATAAGTTAATAATGAATGTCAGTATTGTTGATGTGTATATTTAAAATCGAATTGATCTCTGTTAATGTCTATTATGATAAATTGAAATAATTGTTTATCAATTTCAATGAACGAATATATAACGTTTAGAATGTTGAACATGGAATGTTGAAAAAAGAAAGAAAAAAAAAAGGAAAGTCGAATTTCATTATTTAATATTAATAATTAAGTTAACAACGAGTCTCAATGTTGATATGTTCAATTAAATTTAATTTTATAAACCGAAGTTTAGTTAGTAATGAATTTAATATGTCGATGTTTAGATTATTGAATAATATTCAATATTTAATTAATGATAAATTGATGATGTCTGGGTTGAATATAATGAATGAACGTAAGGATACAGAACGCAACGACTGAAGATCAATAACGATTATTGATCGAACGCGACGTTTAACTATGAGATGGACGAATGAAAGTTGATCTTAAATGAAATTAATTGACGTTAAGTTTGAAGCCATTAGGAAGAATGATCGTCGGTATTAAATTGAACGAATTAACGTAAGCATAGAACGCAAATGAATGAACTTTAACATTGGGATAAATTAATCAACGACGACATTGTATTTTAAATGAACGAAATATTATTATTCTTCAAATATATATATATATATATATATATATATATATATGTATATGTATAATATTCCAAATAATATTATATTTACGTCAAATTAAAATTTCAAATAGAGAAATCATTTTTGGAAGACACTTTTGGTGAAAATATTTTACACACAAAGAAACTTTGTTAAAATATTTCCTTTATAATCAATTCTTTTGGAATAGATTTTTAATTATTCATCAAAGATATATTTATATATTACTTATACGTGTAATATTATATTTATTTAATATAAAAATTTCATAATACATAAATCACTTTGTAAAAGATATTTTTAGTGAAAAATAATTTTTTTTTGTGCATACAAGAACGTTCTTAAGGATATAACCTTTATAATCTCTTCTCCTTGAATTAATTCCTTAATCGACGAATTCGTCTTATTTCTTATCAGCGTTCTTACACGCTTGCGAAATCCATCTAGAGGAGGTAACAACATCAGGTGTGGGTGTAGCGAAGATGTTATCCAATGACTTTGCCGATGTTTACCAGCGAAGTAATGTACACACGTTCCAAGCGGAACCGCATACAACAGTTGAGGTAGGATCGCCGCTACTTACGTGTGTGTATATATATATATATATATATATATATATATATATATATATATATATATATATATATATATATACACACACATACAAATACATATACACATACGTACATATACAGGGTGTCTCTCGCTTAACTCAAAAAACATTTGAAATATATCCATTGTTTTCGATTATACGAACAAATTTACAAACGAATAAATTATTAAACGACTCCACTCGTTGGCATAGCAACATAGTTTTGTCATCGAGATTTATCGTTAAAAGAAAAATTAAAAAAAAAAAACGAATAAAGAAAAAAGGAAAGAAGAAATATAGAACGAAAAAAAAATTAACAAGAAATAATTTACAAAGAATTTCATTTTGAAAAGTCTACGATATAAATCTTAATCTTTGTCACTTTGCGAGATGTCGACAATTTTGTTATCCCTAACGTCATTAGTTCTCATTATTCAAGGTCATATTTAAAAGTCAATTTCATTGTGAGGCCATCTCATTGTGAAGCTACATACGCTATAGTAATAAACGTATGTCGGTCCTATTAAAAAAAAAAAATAAATAAATAAATATACAAATAAAATAATAAATAAATAAATCATTATCTTGATAATGACCTTGATATCTCGATCAAAACTATCTATGAAATTGCGTATTATATCAATAGAGAGATTTAAAACATATGCATGAAGATTTAAAAAGAGTCGTTCGAGTTTTATACGAAACACCCTGTAGTATAACAAACGATCCATAATCAAGGACAGACGATATTTCACCGGAGTGTATTTCTACAGATCGGACAAGTAGATCGTCGCTCTTGAACAGATAGACCGTAGAGAAAAGTCACGCGAAGTCAAAGGTCCCTTTTCGAATTACGAAAGTCCGATCCGATGCGATCCGATCCGAATCATGACCCGAGGAAACACCACCATCTCGACAATTTTTTTTTTTCGAAGATTATCCTTCCAAATTATATCTATTTGATACCCATCATCGTTATCTTAATCATGTTAATTAATCGACGAAAGTTTTTAATTGCACGGAGATAATGTCTAGTTCGAGATTTTGTTTCTTTTTTTTTGTTTATTCGTGACCGGTAAAAATCAATTTACCGTTTAATCACGAAACGTTATTATTAGCGTTAGAAGAGAATTGTTAGAATTTCGAGCAAAAAAAAAAAAAAAAGAAAAATAATTATTAATAACGTGATAAACGTCGAATTAAATGACGATCATTGAAATCAGATCATTGATCTTATTACTTTTACGTTTTCTTTATAAAATATTTTTTTAATCGTATAAATCGCGTTCTGTTATTAAAGTGATTATCTATTCATTATTTCGCTAAACTTATTTTTTTTTATAGAATTTCAATTTGTGTGTTTGTGTGTCACACATACATACATGCATGCACGCACACACACATTATATATATATATATATATATATATATATATATATATATATATATATATATGTATGTATGTATGTATGTACATATTCATATATAAATTTTTACATTAATTAATTAAACACATACTATCCATAGATATTATCAACAATAGAAATAGAATTATTTCGTCCCACAAAGATATATAATAGAATTTGGTTCCGGAAAGAAGTTTTCGGTTTGATTTGAAAACGAGAGGTCTATCTGTTCTTTAAGAAAGAGAAAAAAAAAAGAAAATAAAAAACGGAAAGAAAAGATAAAAAAAAAAAAAGAAAGAAAGAAACTGAAGCTAAGAAGGATACGAAAAGGGAACTAGGATGAGAACTTGATGAAAATCTTTGAATAATTTATTTCGCACCTATCGTCCTCTTCCCACCCCTTCCCTCTCTCTCTCTCTCTCTCTCTCTCTCACTTCCTCTATTCTTTTCACTCTCTCTTTCTGTCGAAATCTCTCTCGTTTCCTTACCAGAAGATCTCTCTCACTCATTCAGAAACTATCTGTCTTTCGGAATCTTTTACTCTTTTTCTTTCTATCAATATCAGTATTTCCTTCTCTTTCTTTATTTCTTCCAAAATCTTTCTTTCTTACCGAATCTTTTACTGTCTGTTTTTCTTATGAAATCACTTTTATTATCCTCCCCACCCCTCTCTCTCTCTCTCTCTCTCTCTCTCTCTCTCTGTCTATCTCTTCAGAATCTTTCATTATTTATCTATTTTTCAAAATAACACTTTCACTCTTTTCATCGTACATTTCCTATCTCCTTATCTCTTTCTTATAGAATACGATTTTTTTCTCCCATCATATGAAATGTCTCCGTCTTCCTTTTCCTTATGGAATCTCTCTCTCTCTCTCTCTCTCTCTCTCTCTCTCTCTCTCTCTGCTTCTTACGAAATATCTTATTCTATATTTCGAAATGTATCTCATCTTCCCATGCTATTTGAAATAGAGCAACTTAGCAGAAAGCGAAACAGAGATAAAGACAAGGACAGAGACAGGGACAGAGACAGGAACAGAGACAGGGACAGAGACAGGGACAGAGATAGGGACAGAGACAGGGACAGAGATAGAGACAGAGTCAGAGATGGAGATGGAGATCGAGATAGAGATGGAGAGAGAGAGAGAGAGAGAGAGAGAGAGAGAGAAAGGGAGGGAGAGAGATAGAGCGGGGTCAACCACTCTCCTTTCGACTTCTCTTCCCTGCATAACCAGTCTTGCTCTTTCCTTCCTCGCCTTCGGGCAAACGCCGCCCACGCTGGCGCGTCCTTCGCTCTTGCATCTCACGTACGCGTGCACGTAAAGTGCAGAGTATCGCATTCCACGCGTCTCCCACGTAAAACCGTCCCAAGTAGGAAGTAGAGAGAGAGAGAGAGAGAGAGAGAGAGAGAGAGAGAAAGAGAGAGAGAGAGACAGAGAGCGAGCAAGTGAGTGAGAGAGAGAGAGAAAGAGAGCAAAAGAGAGAAAGAGAGGATCGTAGACGGCGCGTGCACTCTCGCACGTGTGCAACGCACAGCCCTGCACGGCGTGTGCATGCTTTACGTGTCAAGCCGAATGCCAGGGAATACAGAAAGTGACTGAATAAAAGACGAGTGCCCTCGAGCCAGGGGAAAAAGCTCGTCCTTTTTGGATTTTTTTTTTTTTTTGTATTTTTATTTATTTTTGCTCTCCGTTCATTATATACATATATATATATATATATATATATATATATATATATATATATATAAATGTATATTATATATGTATGCATATATGTATTTATATATGTATAATATATATGTATTCATGTATGTATGTATGTATGTATGTCTCTGTATGCCTGTATGTATATATATTTATATATACAAACGTGTATTACATAATATATATTAAACTTAAAGGATAAAATTTATTGTAATAAATACTTTCTTATTTTCTTTTCTGTTAATTTATTATAAAAAATAAATAATATTTATTGATAATATTTATATATTGCAAAAGTATGAGAATTCGTATTTTTTTTTATTATAAATGACTTACAGACGAATAACTCTTTTAAAGATGGAGATAGAGAAAAAGCGTAAGAGCGAAAGAGAGAGAGAGAGAGAGAGAGAGAGATTTATTGTATATATTAATTACGAGCATTGGATATACATTAATATTGATTTTTATTGATTTGTATCTTATTTCTTAAATTTTCATTATTCGTGATAGGCACGCATTAAATGCCTCTGATGTAATACTTATATTATTAATTAATTAGATAATCATTAGATTGTTGTTATTCTAAATCATTTCGTAACGATCATTGGTATAAAATGTGATGAGTAGACCATTGTTCTTTTTTCTTAATTACGCGATTTGTTTGACTCTTTCTTCCCTAATAATCTCACGATTAACATAACTATCAGTTATGACGCATAAATGTTTGATAATTAGATGATTCTTTTTCTTTTTTCGTTTCTCTTTTTTTCTTGTAGTCGATTCATTTAATTTAACTCGACTCATTCGCATCGATCATTCAAAGCACTCAGGTTAATTTATCTTTGAAGGAAATAGTATTTCCCCTATTCTTGTTATTCATTTATTCTTAATTATGCGTTAGATCATATGCCTGCTGTTTCTAACTTCTTTTTTCATTATACGTAAATAATCACAACAACGAATGAAAGGATTTAAGAGTCATAGTGTGATGTAATAAAAGGGGAGGGGGGAATAAAAATTTGTTAAATAAAAATAAACAATAGCGATAACGAATAACAATTAATTCGAACCACGAAGTTTGACGGTTTTTGATTTTTTGTAATTTAAAAAATTCTATATGCACGAACATATATACAAACATACAAGCATACATACATACATCATATATATATATATATATGTATACATATATACATATATACATGCATGTATGCATGTATGTATGCATGTATGCATGCATAACTAACAAAAAATCTCTAGTTTCTCTACGTATAAATATTCATTATTACAATATTTATGTAATATGTAAATTGTCCGGCGAAAGCCGAAAACATAAAATAAATGTGTAAGGCGTAAACGATGATGTAATACTTCGGAAATTTTTAACATTTCTAGCAAATAAACGCAAATAAAAAAATCATTTATATGCAAAAGTATTAAGCGCATCCATGTCGGCTAGATTCGAGATATTGAAATCGTCAACTAAATAACTCAATTTATTATCATCATCATTTATTTTTATCTTCGATTTTCATCATTGATTCTTATCATCGATATTCAGCATTGATTTTCATCATTGATTTTCATCGTTGATTTTCATCATTGCTTTCATTACTGATTTTTATCGTTGATTTTCATCATTGATTTTCATTATTGATTTTCACCATTGATTCCATTACTAAACTTTTATCGTTGATTTTCATCATTGATTTTCATAGTTAATTTTCATTATTAATCTTCATCATTGATCACCATGATTGATCCCCATGATTGATATTCATTATTAATATTCAAACATTAATTTTTACAATCATATATATCATAGTGACACGTTTTACCACTAATAATATAACCACTGTACGATTACCACATACTAATAATATCGTATCTAAACATACTAAAGTAATATTACCCATTACATTTCCATTTTTATTTATTTATTTTTTCCTACTTTCACATTACATCATCTACGTGCCAATACGAAAAAGATATATGGGTTATATATAGACGGTTTGACATACATAGATAGTTGGCAATATTAAAAAGGTTTTGCCGATTGAAAAAGGAGGTTGAACGTGTGAGAGCACTAAGCTCGTTGAAGAGTGAATACCATGAGAAATATTTAGGAAAAGTAGTAGTAGCAGTAGTAGTGTAGTAGGTAGAAGCAGTAAGGATACAGGCTAGAGTCGTTTGAAGCAATGAGAATGAAAAAGAGATAGACAGAGACACACATGCACAGAAAGAAAGAGAGAGAGAGAGAGAGATTTCGCGTCAAAACGAAATAAAAAGGAGGAAAGAAGAATGGCAGTGACTCAATGAAAAGAAAGAAAAATGTAGAAGAAAGAGAGAGAGAGAGAGAGAGAGAGAGAGAGAGACTGAATAGAAAGAATAGCATAGCGAATGTAGGTGAACGAAAGAGACAGGAAGAGAGAGAGAGAAAGAAAGAGAAAAACAGAGAGTTCGAGAAAAAGATAGATAGATAGATAGATAGATAGATAGATAGAGAGAGAGAGAGAGAGAGAGAGAGAGAGAGATAGCGCCATTTAACGCTCGGAAGCATACGTGCGTGTTTTTCTTCAACCTTTCACCCGACGGCTCTTTTTCGCTGTCTCGCGTTTGATAATCTCGCGAGTCGACACGACCCGGCTCGGCTCGGCTCGGTTCGGCTCGGCTCGGCTCGGCTCGAATGCGCGCGGGCGTTTGCACACGCCGAACTCCCGAATTTCCGCGGCGAAAGATAAACGGCACCGTAGGGCCTACGCTAGATAAAAAAAGAATACCGCGGAGGATAGAAATAAATAGATAAAAAAAAGTAAAAAGAAGAAGAAAAACGAACAGTGAAGGAGAGAAAGAGAGGAAAAGAGAAAAGTGTAAAAAATGTTTGTTGAACCACCACCACCCACTCCACCCCTTCTTCGTTCACCCTCCTCTCAGCCCTGTCTACCCCGGCTATCTCTGATTTGGCCCATTCCATTTCGCTCTCTCGCTCTCACGTTCCTTCATACTTTCCAACCCCTTCCTCCTACTTTCTCCCTCCCCTTTAATTTCTCTTTATTTCTTATTATTTCTGCGTGTATTCTTTTCTTCCTATTTTTCTTTTCCCCTCCTTCTTTTACTATTATTATCTTTTTCTTCGTCCATCTAACTTTCACATTTCGTCTCAAAGACCATACAGGATCTTTCGATTTAACCTATAATCTGTTATAATAACTGTGTACTTCTCTTATTCATTCATCGATTCGTTCATTCACTCCCTCCCACCTCCCTCTTATCTTCTTCCTTTCCTTTTCTTTTAACACTCTTTTCCCCCTTTCGTTATTACATACGCTACCAACGAAAGTGTAAACTTACCGTTTATTTTAATGTTCATCTATAGTCTCTAATACCATCATCAATCTGCCTCAATTATCGATTAGATCGAACTGTATATGGTAAAACTTTTATCACTATCGTACACGTCTATCATCTTTATTTTTCATTAAAATTACGTCCTTCCTTAATTTTGATTAATCAGTTACATTTTACTATTTCTTATCGTACCTCCAAAATCATCATCATAGATATATAAACGTAGCTCCAATGAAAATATTGTTAACCCTTCTCTGTCCAACTAATATCCATCTCTTTCTCGCTCGAATTTGTTCTATCTCATCTTTCCCTTTAACTCTCTTCTCCTTATCTTATTACCTTTAATTCATTCAATCCTTCTCTATTTTCTTTCTTTCTTAACTTGTTCTCTCTCTCTCTCTCTCTCTCTCTCTCTATCTCTCTCTCGCGCACGCTTCCACCCACATTCATTCTTTCTCTTTCCCTCTCTCTCAATCGCACTGTCTTTCTCCCCTTTTATCTCAATTATTTGCTATCACTTTCTCGCTCGTTCCTTCTCTTTCCTTTCTTTTTCTTTAACTCATTCGATACTTGTGTTTTTCTTTTAACTCTTTACCCCCCACCCCCCTCTCTCTCTCTCTCTCGCTACCACAGAAATTTTTTCTTTTCATTTTTCTATCTCCATCACATTGACTTCCTCTCTTTATCTCGGTTATTATCGATCTCCTTCTCGCTCGTACCATTTCTTTCTAATCATTTTCTTTAATCCATTCGACATTTATTAACTTCGACTCATTCGATACTTCTCTATTTGTCATTTGACTCTTTCACTTCCTCTCTCTCTCTCTCTCTCTCTCTCTCTCTGTCTGTCTCTCTTACTTTCATACACATTGTATCTTTCTCTTTTCCTCTTTCAGTCACATTGTCTTTCTCTATTTATCTGAATTATCCCATATCTCTTTCTCTCTTCCTTTCCTTTATTTTTTTTTTTTTTTTTTTCATTAACTCAGTCCCCTTCTCTTTTTATTTTTCAACTTATTCTTACATACTTTTCGATTTTTTTTCGATTCTTTCTCCCTATTCATTTATCTATCTATCTATCTATCTATCTATCTATCTATCTATCTATCTATCTATCTATCTATCTTTCTCTATGTTTTCTCTCTCTCTCTCTCTCTCTCTCTCTCTCTCTCTCTCTCCCTCTTTTTCTTTCTATCCCTCTCCCCACCCCCCTCTATCGTGTACGTTTGAGGGGTGACAAGTGAGTCGCTCCGGTGCATTAATCCGTCTAAAAGCTCTGTTTCTCGGTACTCATCAGCCTTCCCACTCGCTTTCTTTTCTCCTCCTCATTCTACCCCTCCTTCTCCTCTCGCTCGAAAACCCCTGTTCTGTTAGATTCGCGTGGGCTGTTGTGAAATAAATAAAAAACAAAAAAAAAAAAGAAGGAAAGGAAAGAAGGAAGGAGGAAAAGAACAAAGAGAATAGAAATAAATAGAAAAAAAAAAAAAAAAACAGAAACGCGCAGAGATTCGTTCGTTGGGTCGCTCGTTAATGACGCGAGTATCGAACGAATGATCGATTTTGAAAAATGGAGGATAAGGGGTGGTGGACGGGACGATTCAAAGAGAAACTGAAATGAAACGAAGAATAAGAATTAAAAAAAAAAAAAGAAGAAGAAAAGAAAAAAGAAAAATAAAGGCAAATACTCCAAAGGACAAATTGAAATACTAGGGGGAACTAAGCTCAGTTAATTATAAAGTTGTTCGTATCTTAAATTATATGAATACATGCTTCACTTAAATGTGTTAGACTATAGCAAAAAGGAAACGTTTCGACGATGCTATAATATTTAATATGAGTCAAATTCGTTGTAAAAAAAAAAAAAAAAGAAAAATAAATAAAAGGAAAAAAATAATAATTAGAAAGTACGTGTTCTCGTCAAGCGATTTACGTTAGTTTGATTAATTAACGTTTACTTTTCAAAAATGGTATTACGTTCGGCAAAATACATAAAGCTTGTTTAAACTTCACGTTCGAGCGTTTCCAAGACTGGAAATTATTTTATATTATTTAAGATAGGAATAACGTAATAAAAAAGAAAAACGAAGGAACATTTGATTTATCGACGTACGTATGAATATTTTACGATAATAAATTATCGAGAGTATTTTAAATTGATTTATTATATTATTTATATCATTTTACTTATATATATATATATATATATATATATATATATATATATATATATATATATATATAAAGATACTTTTTCTGTGTTTGTATGTATGTGTCTATGTATTTCGTATTATACATTATAATTAATAATTCATAAAATATTCGAATGGATTATTACTATGTTCCATATCTATTTACATACACACAAACACACACAGATAATATATAAATATTTCTGATTCTATTACGAAAGAAATATAATAATTCTAATAGTTAGTCGGTTATTGTTTCGAGTATGTCTATCCGCAGTTAGACATTAATCGATCAATGCATATCCAGCCCAATGTGATAAGACGAAAAAAAAAAAAAGAAAAGAAAAATATTCTCGATAAAGAAAACATCCACATAACTATATTTATTTACACGCATTATAGCGACGAATAAAGTAATTCATTGGAAAGACAGTTCGTTTTTAAATCTTGGAACGAACAAATGTTTGCGATTGTACATAGATACGATATAATGAAATAAGAGAAACTTTGGACACTCACCTTCCAGCTCGACGACCTTGCCAGCCCTCTTGAGCGCTTTGACGGCTTCGTCGTGGGTCGCTTCACGTAGATCCTCACCGTTAACAGCCAATATTGCATCGCCAACGTACAATTGCTCGGTCGCGTCGGCGGCCATACCCTTGAATATCTTCGAGATTAGAATCGGCATTTTATTTTCTTTTCCTCCTTTAATAGAAATACCGAGTCCGTTGTTGTCGCTTTTAACAACCCGCACGATACGTTTTTGATTGGCGACGGAATCCGGTACGTCCGGATCGTTCAGACTGTCGACATTGTTGTTATTGATGTTACCATTGTTTAGAACGTTGTTAACGGTGTCGCAACTCTCGTCGAGTGATATACTCAAATAATCGTCCTCCAAAGAGACGAATACCCGATACCATTGGCCGCGCACCTGTGTCTCGAGTATACCAGCACGACCGGAAGTTGACGAGGATGCACCACCAGTGGTCGTCGTTGTCGTCGAGGATGACGAAGATGAGGCCGCTGCGGATACCACAGAACCGAGTCCCGTAACACCCATGGCCGAATTTGCTTGTCCACTACCACTCAATTCGACCATTTCGATTTCCTCGTAGGGTCCGCGCTAGAAAAAAAAGAAACAAACGGAAAGGAGACGAATTAAAAAGTATGAATTATGAAAGACCAACATAGCAATAACAATCGCTTAGATATTATCGCATGACGATACAATTAACGATGGCAATGAAATAGAAACGTACATGCGTACATATGTTATGTAACATCGTTCGATACTATTTATAGTAGTAGCAGTAGTATTAGTAGTGGTGGTAAATATGATAAAAATAATATCGATTAAGTCATCTGAATATTATACTATGGACTTTTATATTAGTGCAAGATAATACGAGTAATTATTAGTGCAATAAAAAATTGTTCGTTCGTACTGTTATAGTATTAGTAGATACGATAAATATATATACCGGATGTATCAAGTTATTATTATATCAAAAACAAATCCAATCGTTCTTATCATTATTCTTTTTCTTCTTCTTCTTCTTCTTCTTCTTCTTCTTCTTCTTCTTATTATTATTATTATTATTATTATTATTATTATTATTATTATTATTATTATTGGCATAGCAACGAATATTTTGCATTAATTAAATCTCAATTAAATCGCGTTGCGCAATAATTCCTCCTCCTTTTTTTCATCCCTCCCTTGCTTTTCCCATAACAAAATAATATGTATTATAAAATACATACATGTATGTCTCTATGTAATATACAATACAATTTGTATTTACGCGAAACAAATTTTTCTGCGATGAAAATTAAAACCGTATAATATTCATCGATAATCACGAAGAATAACAATGTTCAAGATCTTCGTATCGTGCGCATTTCTTTTTTATTTCTTTTTCTTCTCTCTCTCTCTCTCTCTCTCTCTCTCTCTCTCTCTCCACTTCTCTTTATCGACAACATCGAAACGCCGTTACGTGCATCGAACACGCGATTATGCGATGCACGCGTTGCTCTCTCTCTCTCTCTCTCTCTCTCTCTCTCTCTCTCTCTCTCTCTCTCTCTCTCTCTCTCTCTCTCTCCCCTATACACACACTCTCTCCCTCTTTCTATCTCGTTCGTTCGCTCGTTCGCTTTGCTCTTTGCTGCTCGGCCATTACGCATTCATATTAAATCGACGATTTATGCGAGCTCATCAAGCAGAACGCGAAAGCGTACCGGTACCTGCCCCGTAATGCGTTTAACTCGACTTCGTGCCGGCTGCTGCGGCCATTTTATCGGTTCGAGTTTTCGCCTCGCGGAGTTTCCGGCGCTCGTCAAATTTTCAAGCTTACCCCGTGTAGTTCTACCGCCACTTCACCCCCTCACCACCACCCTTCTCTCGACCTCTTTCTCCACCCCTTCTATCCCTTTCTTTTCTCCCCAATCTCTCTCTCTCTCTCTCTCTCTCTCTCTCTCTCTCTCTCTCTCTCTCTCTCTCTCTCTCTCTCTCTCTCTCTCTCTCTCTCACTCTATCTCTCTCTGCTTTCGTGATTAATCGTTAAAGAGAGATGTTAGAGAATAACAGATATTATTTCTTCTCTTTATTTTTAATTTATTTATATGTTCGTTTTTCTATTTATTCGTTTATTTTTGTCCTTGTTTTTTTTCTTTCTTTCTTAACTCGTATGATGTCCCACAGGTCATTTGTTTTACGTTATCACGATGGAACCACAATAAACAGAAATTATCTTAATAATTTTTTTTCTTTTTTTATTTTACTATTTTTACTATTCTTTTTTCTCCATTCTCTTTCTTTCATTTTTTTTATCTATTCTTATAGTTGAAAATCTCACGTGTTACACATGTTGTAGTGCACTTGTTTGTCCAAATTATTATATTGATGAATTTTGTAAATATTATATTGTATTATGTTATAACAAAAAAAAAAATATATATATATATATATATATATATATATATATATATATATATATACATACGTGGGGTTTCTCGTCATTTGGCAAATTGATTAACTCGATCAAACGAAAAGTAGTGAAAATTAATAAAATTATATACATCGTGCTAACATATATTATTGAACGGGCATAATTTGATCATTTAATGCTTTTAAATCTTATTATTAATAAAGATTTATTTTGAATTAAAAAAGTTAAGTATCTCGATCCAAGTGCTTTGGCACTAATATTTGGAAACAAAAGAAAAAAAAATATTCGAGAAGTTTAATCAATATCGATTGATCCTGCGAACGGCTTATAAATATTCGCACGTGCGCGCGCACACACAGACACACACAACAAGCAAACAAAATGTATATTATAAATATGTTCGTATAATTGATATGATCGTGTATATTTCATGACTTTCGAGAAATTTGAAAGAAATTTTTTCTTTTTTTTTTTTTTTTTTTTTTTTTATTACGACGAGAATCCAATAAAAAATTTGCAATGAACGAAGTTCAAGGTAAATCAATCCCATTATCAAATGAATAAAAAAAAAGCAGAGAAAAAGAGAGAGAGAGAGAGAGAGAATGTCCCTCGAAGTAGATTAACATACGTCATATATACAAAAAGATCCTCTTAAGGATCTAATATCTGGCGATCCAAATATCATTTTATTCTTTTAAATTCACGTGACCTTTGACCCGTCCTACTTTATTCTTCCTTCCAATTCCTCCACCCACCCCCTCTCTCTTTAGCACCAAGTAAAATCTTTTGTCGTGCAAATATTTTGTATATGTATATGTATATGTATATGTATATATATATATATATATATATATATATATATATATATGTATGTATATATGTATGTATATATCGTTACAAGTTGGCGGTTTTTCGAAATTCTCGTTCCAAAATCGTCGGCGTCGAATGGTCGCGTCACGATTCGTTTTCGCAACGGCGGTTGCTGCATTAATCAATTTCTGTGGTTACTCACTTCGGATTATTTATGTAACCCGAGAAGGGAAAACAGCGAACGAATGAACGAATGAACGAATGAACGAATGAATGAATGAATGAACGAACGGACGATCGCGTGGGCACGTGGTTGTCTCGATTATTAAAGAGTTCGTACGTCGCTCATTACGATGGTGGAGTAAATTGTTCGACGAGAAAGGAGAGAGAGAAAAAGAGAGAAATTTTAAATGATAAAAAATTAAATAAAAGAAAAAGAAAGATGAAGATAGAGAGCAAACAATTGTAATTTTCACGTATTGAATCAGATGAATGAAGTATCGAAGATTTACATAAATCTTATTCGTATCATCGTAATATAGCAATAATAATGATAATAATTAGATATTAATACTACGTTGCAGGTATAAAAAATTGACTTTTATAAGCTCGCGCCATAGATCTGTCGGATTTTCATTCTAAGGTTTTTTCGTTTTCTCTTTCTATTTCATCGTTATATCACCTCTAATACGAATTAGATGACTGACTTATCGAAGATTTATATAAATCTTATCGAAATGTCATATTAACAATAACACCACCACCACCACCAACAATAACAACAACAATAATATTAATAATAATAATAATAATAAATAAAAGATAGAGAAATGATTTTTAGAAGTGTTAGAATGATTCAAGAACGGAAAGAGATTTTGTTTAATTGACGAGAATTTTGGGTCGGCCGTAAACAGGATGGCAGTTAATTTTCGCACGATTGTCGTCCCTTCGGCTAGCAGTTTTGCAGGGCATTTCCGTTGGCGTCCACGATAATGGTATTACCGCCGTAGGGAAAATGGATTAACGGAAATAATAGGGAGAGGAAGATAGAAAACGAGCGCCGAGGCGAACGAGTGAGATCCCTCAACCGATTATGTTGGAAGGCTAATTTTTTATCAATCCCGTGTCATTAAAGAAATCTTTTAAAAGTAAAAATAACGTCTATAATAATAATAATAATAATAATTATTATTATTATTATTATTATTATATATCTATTTTTATTAGTTTAATTATAATAAAAATAATAAAAATAGAGAGAATAATAATAATAACGATCATTAAAACAAGAACGTTTAGAACGTTTTTAGGATATTGTTAAAAACATATTTGAAATATTCAAAGTTAAGTAATCATAATATAATGCTTTTCTCTTCGTTCTTTTTTTTCTCTTTTAATATTAACATAAGTTTTCCAAATAATTGCACACACATACACTATTTTTTAAATAATTTATTTCACTTTTATATGTGTATATTATACGTGTATGTATGTGTGTGCGTGTATATATGTACATATATGTATATATATATATATTTTCTTTCTTTTTAAATAATCAACTATATCTAACAAATCGTAGTATTATCTTTGTTTATTAATTATTATTATAATCGATTCGCAAAGAAAAAAATAGAAGAGTCAAAAACTCTAACCGCAAAACGATAATCTATATGATAATCCGTGTTAATCCTTTACGCGATCCTACGAATTATTCGTCGATTTGTATATTTCAAACGAAATAAATACAGCATTAGATAAAGAGCCAGATAAAATTTTAACTCTAAATCCGATTTAACTTTTGTATGTGCGTGTATGAATTATAATATATTTCTGTACTCTGTCGATCGAAAAATCCAAAAAATTAAAACAATCAGAAGAAACTAAATCTGTTTTATCGAACAAAGGAGAAAAATGAAAAAAAAATCCAAAAATCTAACGATTAGGCATCCACAGTAGAAATCTGTTTTATCGATCGAACGATCTATCAATTATAAAACGGTTTGAAAGAATAGAATCCGTTTTATCGATCGGAATTAAAAAAAAAAAAAAAAAAAAAAAAAACTATACATAAAGATTAGATGCAGCATTTAAAAAAAAAAAAAAAAAGAAAAAAGAGATGGATAGATACATAGAGTGATAGATAGCGAGAGAGAGAGAGAGAGAGAGAGAGAGAGAAACAACGTACAGATATAAAATGAAAGTTGAAAATTAAAAAAAAAATGTGAATTTTGAAAAGAAGTTGAAGAGAGAGAAGGAAGAGGTTGAGAGTGAGAAAGATGGTAGGGCTTGGGGTAATTGCTCTCTCTCTCTCTCTCTCTCTCTCTCTCTCTCTTTCTTTCACTCTGCAGCTATTCTCCGCACTTCTAACCCCCTTGCCACAATCCAGCGTGCTAGTACGCGAAGCGGTGCGTGAAATTGGGTAAAAATGAATCGACGCTAGAACGCGCCGTTCACTGGCATTATATTTGAAAACTCGCGAGCGAATTCGTGTACATACGTAATAGTAGTAGTAGTAGTTATAGTAGAAGCGATTGTAGTAGTGTAGTAACAGTAGTAATAGTTATAGTAGAAACAGTCGTAGTAGTGTAGTATAAGCAGTAGTATAGTGTAGTAAATAGTATAGTTATATTAATAGTAATAGTAGTAGTAGTAGTAGTAGTAGTAGTTATTGTTGTCGTTACTATTAGTAATAGTAGTAGCAATAGTTATTATTTTTGTTAGTATTAGTAATAGTAGTAGTAGGGAAAATATTTAATGAAATTTCTAAATCAATAATTATTTGTGTTACAATCTCGATCGTTAAATATTCTTTTTTGTTATTATTTATATATTCTTATTAGTTAAATATCATTTATGAAATTTGAAAGATGTAATTGTTAAGGAATTTATTATTATTCATTATAATTTATTATTATTATGAATGGAATTATTAATTACAACCTTATTCTACTTTTTAATAATTTTTTGTTATTATGTACCTTTATTATTTAAGTATATATTGTTGTTGTTATTGTTATAATTATTATTATTATTATTATTATTATTATTATTATTATTATTATTATTATTATTATTATTATTATTATTATTATTATGTATTAAAACATCGAACATTAGAAATAGTTTTGTGAATGCAATATTCTCATTATATATATATATATATATATATATATATATATATATATATATATATATATTTTTCTTATATTGTAATTTATTCTTATTATGAGAAAGAGATAAATGTATAAATTATATTCTATATTAATCACATTAAAAGAACAATGACAATTTTGTTAAATTAAATTTATATTATTCGTAAATTTTTTGGGGAAAAAAAAATATAGTATCGTCCTTTGTCTTACTATATATGATTAAAATATGTGTTGTATATAACATAAAATACTAATACAAATATTTACTATAATACATAAAATGCATAATTGAGAATTTTTATAGTAACACTATT
>OU426857.1:4206453-4211453 GCA_911387685.1 Dolichovespula media | reverse complement strand
GTTACAAGCAATTTCCTTTCGAACGGTTACCTGGACGTTCTTCTTTCTTTTTTTTTCTTTCTTTTATTTATTTTCTTTTTTCTCTCCTTTTCAATTTTTCTTTTTCTTTTTTTTTTTTTTTTAAATTAAACGGAAAACAGCGATTCTTGCAATCTAAGAAAAGAAAAATATTTTAATTAAACAGAACAAGTTATTTGTTCGGTCGTTAACAGTTAAAAAAAAATTATTGTCATTCTTATTATCATTAACATTATTATTATTAATTATATCTTTCGACTCTATTTATTTATTTATTTATTTATTTATTTCTTTAATTATTTATTCACTTTCTTATCTCTTTTTTTCCGTTTATTAAACTATTAGAAAAATTTTGAAAATTCTTTTCAAATGACAAATAATAATATCGAATAGTGGAACAGCTTGTTAAATTTTATTCGAGATCGCTACGTACGCATGCATCTAAGTATGTCTCTACCGACCGGTATAACTATGGATAGGTATAAAAGGGTCAGCGTGGATAAGAGGAAAGGGACGGCCGGCAGAAAAGCGGAGAAAAAGGGTGAGCAAAAGGTCGCTTGAGAACCACGTAGGAAGTAAGCATCGTTTTAACTCATCCTTACACGACCAAAAATTCAGTATATTCGTGATGGAACGAGAACGATAAAGATAAAGAGGAAGAAAAAGGAAAAGATAAAGAAAGAATAAAAAAAAAGGAATATAAAACAAACTAAAACTATGAATGTGCTTAACTTAAAATTTTACAAAATAATAATATTAAAGAACGTTAAAATTAATTAGAACGTATTTTGTATGAACAAAATTGTGATCGCAACGATAAGTGCAATAAAAAGTATCATGCGAGAAGAAAAAAATATGTCTAGTAAAAAAAGGCAAATTCTTTGAAAATAGTAATGAAAAGAAGAAAAACGAAAAAAAAAAAAACAAAAACAAAAAATTATAAGACATGATATACGTAATTACGCAAGTACATTACGAACATTAAAAACAAAATTAATGGTCTATCGTATTCTTTTTTGTTTCTCTTTCTCTTTTCTTTTTTTAATCCACGAAATAGTCAAACCATCGTAATACGCAATATTGTTGTATAAACAAATCGTTTCAATAAACAAAATTAAAAACGAATCCAAGTACTGTGTGAGCTTAGAATTATCTCGAGGAGAAGAAAAGAAACGAAAATAAAAGAGGAAAAAATGAAAGAAGTAAAAGGAAACTAAACTGGAAGACGACAAAAAAAACTTCGTGAACTATGCGCAGGAACGATCTGAGAGAGAAAGAATAAACGAATAAAAAGGAAAAAGAAAAAAAGAAAAATGATTGTCGCGAAACAGTCGAGCAATCGCTACGTAAAAAAAAAAAAAAAAAAAAAAAGAAAATAAAAAAAAGAGGGAATAGAAAAACGAACGAGGTTTACGCGCGAACGCGTTTGAAATTAGCGCGGGATTTTCACGAACGAAAAGAAAAAAAAACTAAAACAAGCAAAAGAGGGGGAAAAAAGGAAGAGAAAGAAAAGCTGAAAAAAGCACTGCAAAAAGAAGAATCGAAAAAACAAAAAAACAAAAATGACGATATTACGAGGAAATGCGACATTGAACTAACGAACGATACGGATAGAAATAATTAGAAATATCGACATATATATATATATATATATATATATATATATATATATATATATAGAGAGAGAGAGAGAGAGAGAGAGAGAGAGAGAGAGAGAGAGAGAGGTAATTGTGTTGAGGGGATGTGACGTAAACATAACCCCGACTGACCAATAGGATTTGTCGTTCAATGCATGAGAGAGAAGAAGAACTACCTACCCCTCCCTTCCAACCGATACCTGTTCTCTCTCTCTCTCTCTCTCTTTCGCTCGCGCACACATGCATACAGCATACGCATATAGGCGCGCGCACTGATTCACCGGGGGGATATAGAAAAGAAAAAAATAGAAGGAAAAAAAGCGATAAAAAAAGAAAGACAAAAAAAAAAAAAAAAAAAAGAAAAGAAAAGCAAAAAAGGGAAAGAAAAATTGGCTACGCGGCCGAACGCGTCGCGTTTGTTCCGATTTGACTTCGGGCTAGATGACAGGAGTTTGTTAACGCTCTCTAGCTTTGTGCCATCGTCTACTCTACTTTGCAAAACTCGGGAAGTCGGGCACACTATGATATTCTCTTTCCATCTCTATATCTATCTCCATCTCCCTCTCCTCCTTTCTTTCTCCCTTTTAACTCTCTGTCTTTGTCTCTCTCTTTATCTCTTTATCTCTTTATACATACATACATACATACATACATACATACATACATATATAAATATATATATATATATATATATATATATATATATATCTTTCCCAAAGAGAGATGTACAAAAACAAAGAAGGAAAAAGAAAAAAAAAAAAACACGGAAACGGAAAAAGAAAAAGTACAAGAAGCAAAGAAAAAGGAGAAGAAGAGAGGAAAGAATCGCTACACGTTGCAATATGATGAAACGAAACGAACCTAAACTGAACTGAACCGAACTGAACCGAATTGAACTGAACTGAACTGTACTGAACGAAACGAAGGGAAACAAAAAAATAGGAAGGAGGTGGAGGAGGAGGAGGAGGAGGAGGAGGAGAAGGAGGGAACGCAACAAAAACAAGAGGAATATCAATAAAATAAGATAAACACTGGGGCTCTAGCGCGTTGGAGAAATTTATGGCACCGATAAAACGACAAATCGTGAAACATGGCGTCGCAATAAAATCAATCGCGTCGTTCGTGCGTCCGAACGTACAGGGAGAGAAAGAGAGAGAGAGAGAGAGAGAGAGAGAGAGAGAAAGGGTTAGATTAGAAAGGGATAGAGCTGCTTTGAAATCCGACATTCCCTCCCACCCTTCTTTTCTTTTCCTTTCCTTTCCTTTCTCTTTTCTTCTTCTTTTTTCCCTCTTCCCCCTCCCCCCTTTTTCATAATTCTTAGTACTTCCTTTCGCGGAATAAAAACTCGGAGTCGTTGAATACTGGGACACAAATTTTTAACGACCCCTTTCGTACACATACGACTTCGCTAACAATTATGCACCGGTTTTGATGTTTTTGAAACGAACGCGTGACGACAGTTCTTGAATATTTTCTCTCTCTCTCTCTCTCTCTCTCTCTCTCTCTCTCTCTCTCTCTCTCTCTCTCTCTCTCTCTCTCTCTCCCTTCTTTCTTTTTCCTTCTTTACCCCCTCCCCCTCGTTCTCCCTCTGTTTCTATAGAGGAAAACGACAACGTCGAGTTATCGTCGGAACGAGAAAGAACAAAAAATGAGGAATTAAGATTGAAAAGAAAAAGTGAAGTGAGAAAGGAGAAGAAACGAAGGGATGGAGAAAAGGAAAAAGAAGGGGGAAACGAAGTCAAAGAAAAGGTAAATAAAAAAGAAGCAGTCGCTATCATCGGTATGATTGCAAATAAGCTCGTTAAGAATTATTGTTCGATTTGTTTCGATTAATGTGCTTTCGATATTCTTTTGAAAAACATTCTTTAGAAACGAACGAAATAAAATACCCGTATGTACGTATATAGCGGTTAAATAGTTGTACGAAGAAAGATGAAAAAAAAAAAAAAAAAAAAAACAAAAGAGAAGAAAAATGCGTGGTAGAACAAAAAAGGAACAAAAAGGAAAGCCGAAAAAAAAAAAACGAAACAGAAATTGCGAAAGATGAAAGATAAGAAAAAAAAAAAAAAAAAAAAGATGCATGATAAATACAAGAGTTTTCGCGCGCTTTATATTCGTTTGATATTCGCTTTTATATTCGTTTTCGCACGAGCCATGTGCGTCGAAAGAAAATAAAAATAAAAACAAAAACAAAGAAACGAAGTACAAGCAAGAACAAAACGAAAAGAAAAACAAAAACGAAAAAGTAACGAAAACATGAAAAAGTTCGAAACATAACGTAAACCTAAAAGAGAAAATAAAAAAATACGAAACAGAAAAACGAAACGAAAGTAAATAATTACTACAATTTCCTAGATAATAATAGACGAATAAGAAAAAAAACTACTCGAAATACGAAACTTTAATTCGTCTTTTTCTTCTTCGTTTTATCTTTCAAATCATTTTTTTACTTTCACTCTAGAATTCTCATCTCCTGTTCCTCCTGCTCCTCCTCCTCCTCCTCGTGATAATGATTCTTCTATGTAATTTTGTTTTTTTTTCTTTAATTTATGAGATAACAAAAGGGATAGAAAAAGGAAAAAAATCAAAAAGACAAAATAGAAGAAAAAGAAAATGAAGAAAAAAAAAAAGAACGATCGAATATCAAATACTTCATATGTACCAAACTACAATAATATCCTTTTACGAAATATCTAGATATTTCGTAGAAATATAAATAACAACAACAACAACAACAACAATAATAAATATTTGGAATAGTTCGACGAAACAATTTTATTATTATTATTATTATTATTTTCGTAGCAATTGCACTTATTACCAAACACGTCGAATAGCGCACAAAACACAAAACATTATTAATCAACAGGACGAGCCTGTCAACCCGTTCAAATATTCAATACATTATTATTCTCGAATATAAAACATTATCCACGAAAGATAAGTTGAGATGTACATTATATTAGGGCGTCCCATAAGTTTCTTCCCTTTTTTTTTTTTTTTTTAATTTCATAGTCATTCATAGCACGGCGCGGAAGAAACTTAGGGGTAACCCTAATACCATCATACGTAAGCGATCACTTGCGTTTAAAATGAACACAAAATTGATCTTACCGGACACGCGTCTTTCGTTCGCGATATTTACAAGTAACGACGACGACCTTGTCGTTATCGAATAAATTAATAAATAATAACATATTTAACTCAATCACCCTAGTGTGTTTTTATCGATCCTTAGTGTCACCAATCACCGATCACGGTTCATGGTCCCCATGACGCTATGGACACATTCAGTCGACGGAGAGGTGGGGAAAGGTAGGGGAAAGGGAGTCACCGACCGGTGAC